>UCOM01001253.1:0-45333 GCA_900474385.1 Ormyrus pomaceus
AAAGTATAAAAACATAAGCCACTAAATGAAATCTGAAATAGCATTTTGAAAAATTAAAATTTTACAAATTTAATTTGGTATACTAAACTTTTTTTAACAAAAAGTAATTTCAGTAGGTGCAATAATTTGCATTACACGGTCGATGCGCCGAAAATCGGAAGGTGTTCCTGTAGGTGACGTCTAGGTGTCCAGGAACACCTTCAGGGCAATAAGACATCGTCTGCAAAGCGACCCATCTGGGTACCGTCGATGCTCCGAAAATCAAAAGTTATTCTGAAGCTAAGATCCAGGCGTATACATACAGACACACGCACACGCACACGCACACACACACACACACACACACACACACATTCATCTATACAGACATTTTCCAAAAATTATTCTTGTTCTTGACACCTTAAAATTAAATTATAACAGGTTTTTCGAACAACTCCAAAAATTACTATCACAAAGCTTCCGCTAGGAAGAAGCAATTAAGAAAAATTACGTTCTGTTTCGAAACCCACTGCAGATATGTAAAATAAGGTTTTTTCGCCCTGGCGGTTGCACTTATGATTTAGTCGAAATTGAAATCATAAGTCAGACCGGGCTTGTGATTTAGTCGATTGTTTAAATAATAAGTCCGGCCGGACTTGTGATTTAGCCGAAATTTAAATAATAAGTCCGGCCGGACTTGTGATTTAGTCAAAATTTAAATCATAAGTCAGCCCGTACTTGTGATTTAGTCCATTGTTTAAATAATAAGTCCGGCTGGACTTGTGATTTAGCCGAAATTTAAATCATAAATTAATTTGACTTATGGACTTACATTAGTAAGTACTTTAAGTCCAACAATATCTTAAGTATCTGGAACCCTGCACATTGTGTACTAATGATTAAAAAAAGTTTACTTTTTAATTGCATAAGGTATCCCTAATAAAGTATATGGAGGAAGTCAGGCAGCTCTAGGAGAATTTCCTTTTATGGCAGCCGTTCATAGTTTGGCCGGACAAGGACTGTATTACGTTTGCGGTGGATCAATTATTTCGAAGCGTTGGGTATTAACCGCAGGCCACTGTCTTGATAATAGTCCGACAAAATTCCTGGTTATTTTTGGCGTCGTCGATAAATCTAATTTTAGGTAATTAAATTTCATTCTTCCAATGTAAACTTGTGAAAATAATAATTTTCATTAAATGTGTTTTTATTAAAATAGCTACGATTATTTGAGTGGAAAAGTCGGGACCTCGATGATTGTAACGCAAGGAGCACTGCACGCTGGCTACGGCTTAGGAAAGCACGATATTGCTCTCTTATATATGCCACGTGATATTCCTTTCTCTGGTAAATTACATATTTTTATTTAATTTAAGGTATTAGAATTATTTCTAAATTTTCCATGTTTTATTTTTCAGATACTGTACAGCCAATACGTCTTGCGGGTCGATCGTACATACATGCATCTTTTTCAGCAAGTGTAGGTCACATTTATGGATGGGGAAAAGATAATAATGCAAGTGCTGGTGTAAAGCATTTAAATTACGGACAAGTTACGGTTATATCGAATGCTGAATGCCGTCGCAGTTGGAACGTCGACGGAGGTCACATTTGTACCAAATCATCATTTGACCAAAATGTTTGTCAGGTAAAAGTTTTCATATGAAGTCATAAAAATTAAAATAATTTATTATATTGTTTTAAATTACAGGGAGATAGTGGAGGACCGTTAGTAATTCACGAAAAGGATGATGAACCATTACAAATAGGAATTGTTAGTTATGGAGACGGTGGTTGCCCTAGTAATAGACCAATAGTATTTACTAGAGTCTCAACTTATGTTGGATGGATTAAAACAGTTACAGGAATCGATTATAATTGAAGACAATTTTAATATATAGTATTCAGTACTAGAAGAAAGGAATTAATCTTCATACGAAAAAAACTTGTTAAGGTAGACTTGATACGGCACCACGCGCCGAAGCCACCTTAAGTTTATTACCCAGCGCGCACTTATGCAAAATGACGCGTAATTTTTAACAGTACGTCACGTCAGTAGAAAAAGCTCAGAAGTTATAATATATCAAATATGAAGCTTGTAACGATTAAGACGATCAATAAAATGTGATTATAAGAATTTTTAATTTTGAAATCAAAATACCCTCACAATTTTTCAGAGACCACAGAAAAACCCTCTAAGAGGATTATTATATAATTATTTATTTATTTATTACTAGTACCATCGAAGCAAGATAGTTTTAATAGTAAACGACATTATTTCTATCATGCATATCACTGAAAATATTCTTAAGTGTTAAATTTAAGTTTCTTTGAAATTAGATAACACACTATCTTAAAAATAATTCAAACTAAACGCGATGTATTATTTCTTTCGTATTCAGAAATGTTATTTTTATCAAAGGATGTATGAGTTATGTTGCTGATTATTAAAATTCATTTAAATGTATTTTAATAATCCAAAAAAGAGGTTTAATGACCGTCATATGATATAGTCTTGAAATTTTATGACTGTCACGCTTCAAGTCTTCAAACTTCAAGCTTCAACTCTATGTTCGTCGAGCCTGTCCGAGATAACCGAGCCCTCGCTCTCACCAGATGAAGTCAACAATGAATTCGACAACAGGTATTAAATATTATTCACATGTTTTGAGAATACAAATAATTCTTACATTATTCTTTCTTTTTAAATTCAAAAATAAATATAAAAAAACAATATTATTATTGAATTTTTATTTTTGTCAGAAAAAATCTTTTCAACTAGATATAAAATAAAAATTCTTTCTCTTTTCAAATTAAAACATTAATATTTTTTGAAATAAAAAAAACGAAATTTTTTTATTCTATTTTAATTTACTTATATAACTGTAAATAGTTACTTAATAATTGTAAATATAAAAATTCAAATTAAAAAATACAAAATTACTGATATTTTTAAACAGTCGTATCATTCCGAAGATTTGCGATACTGATTTCAAATAGAAAGTTCAGGACATCTGATGAACTAATGCACGCCCTTTAGAGGAACCTATTATGGTTATGCCGTGTAATGCAGTGACAAATTCAGTCTTACGAACGAATTATAAAATTTTAGTAACTTGCAAATCAACTGATAAATCATAATACTGCCTAATTTAATAAGACAGGTAAAACATGTCATGTCATGTTAATTGGTAAATTTTAACTTACATTTCATCTTTTAATAAATAAGATAATAGTAATTGTTTCATAACATTTTATTTATAATATAAATTAATTGTTTCATTATTTCTATGTTCTGTATGGAAGCATTGTGCCAAAATCAGTTGGCAGCGTTTTTTAATTCAGTTTCTTAGTAGATCGATAAAAAAGTTTACTTGGAACGAACGTACAATGAGAACAAAAGTATGAACAATTTAAAAAATTATAACCCTCTTCCAACCTTGAATTCTACTGGATACCTTTTCGAGTGGGAATGAGAGAAAATGAAAATGTCGATAAACTTGCAAAAAAAACCACAGAAAAAAAATTCAAATAAATAAAATTCCGCACTTCGATATGTACAGAGACTTAAATTCATCAGTCTATACAAACAGCAACGAAACTATTAAGGTTCTGGGCAATATTAAAGATGTAACTTATTTCAAATTGTTCTTTAACGAAAAAACCATACCCTGGTTTACTGGAAAAAACTGCCCAAAGACTTAATAGTCTCGATTGGTCGAGCTAGATCTAACCTCTTCCACATGGCCCAATCACTAGCGAGAATAAATATTATCGATAGTCCCCTCTGCAAATGTGGTCAGATGCCAAAAAATATTAATGTTTTGGCACGTTTTTTGGCGATGCAACCTGCAGGATCACCAAAGAACCAGCTTACTGAGAAACCTTTTTAAGCTTAAGCTTCAACTGTCCCTATGCATTGAGGCGCTCATAGCAAAACCAAATATCGAAGCCTGTAAATGCATTATTGCTTACATAAAAGACTATAATATAAAAATTTAAGACAAATATTGTATAAAAAATATTCTATGTATACATTCAACTACACTCTAGGTAAAGCGAAATAAACTTGTATAACTTTGAATACATTAAAAAAAAAACTTTTAATTCTAAGTAAAGATTTAACTTTTCCTCTTACTTTACTTTACTGTATATTTTAAAGTATAGTTTGAGATAATTGCTCTATTCTCTCAATTTAATTACTTCAGAATATTATTTATAATATTGTATTTCAGTATTTATAATACATTTATTAATAAACCATTAAATTATTGATTTTCCGCTTGAAACTTCATCACTCATTATAATTAATTCTGCGTGAAATAAAATTCATCGTTTAAATTGCACTTCAAATATATATAGAAGAGCCTTCATATTTTAAATATTCATACGTTTTCATACGTCTAAATTTCTATTAAATTGATTCACTAATAAAATATAATGGCAGATTTTTAATATAGTATATGCAAATTAAATAAGTAAATTTAAATAAAGTTTCCATTGTTAATTAAATTACTCTATAAATAAAAAAGTATTAGTTTCCCTACGATATCGTTAGCGTAGTTTTGATCCCAGTACAAACTTCTTTGTTCTTTTTTGTCTGATTTTTTTAAAGACGTATGAGGAAAGTGTTGCAGCGAGATATTTTTCAAAAAGCTGTATATAGCATTAAAACAATTTGAGGCGGAAGATAAGGGCAGTTCCCTAAGATGAAAGTCGTTCCGAGGAAAATTTAATTTTCTTTTTAGTAAAAAAAACATTTTTTATTCCAAAGTTTTAATTCTTTTAAAAGTAACAAAAGCTTTTGAATTTTAATAAACTAAAGTATTGTAAACTGCAGAACAAAACTCGACCCAACCACGATTTTACTACGCCTCGAGGCTATAATCAATTATTGCAATCTAAATTTAGAAAATATGTAAATTGCTATTGGAATACAATAATATGAAGCACATTTATGTGCCCGGAAATTGTTCGCCGCTATCGTTTCCCAAGCGAACTGCAGAATTTGAATTACAATACGCGCTTTGACCATTTTCCAAGCAAACCCTAAAAAAACTCGCTGCGATAATCTCCACCCCTCAAAGCACTTAAACCGCATCCAAAACCTTCTTTCACCTCCAATAAAATCCATCGATTCATTATCCCAGCCCATAAATCAATTGCCGCGCGAAATTTCCTAAAAAGGCCATCAACCGCGCGAGCTGCGCCCCCAAAAGCGATCCGAAGCAATTTCGCGCGATTCATTAAATAATTTGTTATAAATGAAGACTCCCGGCAGAGATTTTCCCTCGCAGCCGGAGAGAGAGAGAGAGCGAGCGATTCGATCGCCGTCTCTCCCCGCGGCAGATAACGGGAAAATTTCGCGCGCGCGAGGAGGAGCAGAGATCTCCGTGTGGAAGCACGCGAGGAACACGAAAGGCGGCCCCCGCCGGCAGAGACAGCTTGATAATGTCCCGGAAAGTGAGTCGGTAATTTGATTGCAGCGTAAGATACCAGAGCAGAGAGTTGATGGAGTTCGGCAGAAGTTGCCACCCTTTAGTAACTTTCACCCCCTTCTTACCGCGCGTCGCGCGACTCGGGGGGGGGGGGGGGGAGGAGCTCTCCTCTCCTTCGCCGCATCGTTCGGTAAGAGGAGACTTTTCGTTTTTCCTAAAAACAAGTAACACCGGCGGGCTGCTTCTCTCCGCGTATTTATTTTGTCGTGTTTCCGTAGCGCAAAAGAGGAGACGGCGAGAGGGAAGAGCGAAATTTCGAATAAAGTGCTTTTTCCCCGGCCAAAGAGAGGAGGAGAGTCATTGTTTGCTTTTTCGCGAGGATCGCGCCGCGAGGCTGCTTACCTTCCATCAGCCGGTGCCGAGCTGAATCTGGATGTGCGCGGGATGCAGATTTTATTGTAATTTCATGTTTGCCGACTGGGAAGTGGGAAGATGCTCAGGAGGTAATCGTGTACAGCGAGGACGCTTGTTTAATTTATTGACAAAGGTAGAAAGAAGTACTGGAATTTTGAAATTCGATCGAAAAGTTTCTGTTATTTACATATAAATCGAAACTTAGAGTTGAGCTCAAAAATGTAATGAAAATCTTTTGAAAACTAAAAAATTAATTGACATTTTGTGTTCAATAGATCTTTATTCATTAGAAACGACAGCTTTGCCAGGTTTTAAAAGACCGACACAAAAAGGAAAGGAAAATTGGTTGTTTCAAACCGCTAAATTCTGACTACCCTATAGAAGAAGCACACCTTCGGGTAATTGGATTTTCCACCGTGCAGTACTACTAAAGAAAGTTTCTAACCTATTTTCTCCGAGAAATGGGATAGTACGGAGAACAAAAGCTAAAACTTGATACTTCATGCGATTATAACAATGCATTTATGCAGGTTATTACATCAGAAAGTATTTTTCGTTGTAAAAGATATCGGTAATTGTCTCTGCAGGACTAACTGAAGTCGTGGAACGGAACTTCAGAATTTTTTTCAAGTTTTAAATTTTATCGCTACGCTTTAATGCACAATTCCATTTGAAATAGTTCTCATAACTTGGATGTAATTAATTCACGGTTAAAAATGCAAATCGTAAAATTTTCATTTCCTCGAAACTTATTAAGTCCATGAATTTCAAAGGTCTCCGAATGAAACCTGATTAAAATTTCCTTTTCATCAGCTTATATTATATTACCAATTATAATCATCTCCCAAAGTGCGGTAAACTCTTTTACAAGGTCGAATTTCGCCGCAGAGCTGTCCTAATTAAGTAAAACAAGCAGCCGCGAAAGAAACTCCCAATAATTTCGTTAAAATTCTCACCCCAGCCTGGAATTTCATCAAAAAAAAAAAAAGAGCCAATAGCCCGTCGCAAAGCAGCCTGACACTCCGTCCCTCCCGCCCGAGAAACAGCTCGAAAAACGAGCCGCCTCCGCGTCGAAATCGCGCGCAATCTTTCTCGCAGCGGCGCACTGTACTCCGACTAAATGGATCTCGAGAGCGAGATACAAAGGGAGAGAGAGAGGGAGAGGGAGAGAGAGCTGCGATTCCCGAGAAATGCCTTTGGGTTAGTTACGTATGCGGAGAAACCGCTGAGGGCCGCTCGACCACCTGCTCCAATTACGCTTGTTAGGGGCGGCCGACATCCAAGCCCCTGCCAGGCGCCGCACTAGACTTCGCAGCCGCCGCCTACTACTCCGCGAGCTGTAAGCCGAGAGCCGCAGAGTCGCGGCCCGACGTCATCGGCGACGCGGGCTGCTGCTGCTGCTGCTGCTGCTGCCGCTCGGGTTTTACCTGAGATGCTGGATGGGAGGGGTTTTTTCGAGGGGGGGATTGACTTTGGGTGTCGATTTGCTGATGAGGGCGGGAAGGAAATGAGCGTTGTTAAGGGGTAGTTAGTTAGCTGAAAATATTGGGTGGTGGAAAATGAAGTAAAGTGTAGAATATTTGCAGATTTTTAATTGGAAAATAGTCAATTATAATCAAATTGAGATTAAATAAGTTTAAAATTGATACGCTTTTCCATTTTATGGCAGAGGTCTATGCACATTTACTTTCTTCAGTAAATTTGCGCATTAAACTTCTCCACTTTTTAAATAATTTAAAAAGAAACTATTTCGTGATTTTCGAAAAACAACAAAAGCCCCTATGTCGACCCACAAAATTTCTTCGAAAATTAATTTGAACCCCAAGAGCTTCTCCACCCCTCTAAAGACTTTAAGCAACGACTGAATGGCTGCTAAACACTCGGTAACCCTCCTCGGACTCTAACTGCACGTAGGAAGTGAAGTGGGAGAGAGAGAGAGAGAGCTCGAGCCTCCACGTACGACGTGTGTATACGGAGAATTCCGCGCCGAGTGGCCCAGTTGCGGAACGGGGAACCATCGAAACTTTGCATGTGGCTCCGGAGCCGCGGCGCTCCGAATGCGCGGCTCGGCGAAGTTGCCAATCCACGGCTGCTCCGCTTCTTTCATTTGGCTCTTCTGACTTGGATCGTGACTTTCGAGGGTAACGATGCTGGGGGGGATAAGGGTAGTTTAATATCTTATTGGAATGGAACGTTTGGCGCTCGGTTTTTATTTCAATTGGTTTGAGGATGGTGGTATTGTTTCCAGGAAGAAATTTTAGTAGGAATATTCAAAGTTGATCAATTTTCTATGCGAAAAAAAAATTTGGTTCTAAATTTTAATTTAAGGAGGAACTTAAAATATACCCTATCCTATTTTATTAAGCTCTACAGTTACAATAAAGTATCCAACCTAATTTCACCGTCGAATACCTTTTTTTAACCTTTCATCTTCCTGCAGAATTATTTATCAAGATAATAAAAAATAAATTCTCCCAAAGCAAACAACAACGTACGTTACCCCTCTCCCTCCAGCCAAGCCGCTCGCGGCAAATCTCCGAGAAAGATCGAGATTTAATTCAAGCAACATTCGAATTAACGCGATCCGATGGCATCTGGCGCGGGGGACACGCGGAACTTTCCGTTCGGACGGTCGCCGCGTCGTGCAGGTCGGTCTTTGCGAGCGCACGCGAATGTGCCGCCGCGCGCGGGAAAGACACGCGTCCTCAGGATTAATGAGTCACGCGGCCCCGCGCGCGGCTGACTTACACGAGTCGCCCGTGTGGATGAGTGCGAGCTTGGACATCAATCAAGCGGCTCGCGGCGGGCAGCGGAGGCCTGTCTGCCTCCGGCGAGAGGGAGAAGTCCGCCTGGGCGGGAGATCCCTTGATTGACGATTAGATTACGAGATTTTGTAAAACGCCGGCTTTTATAATGCTAATTTGTAAATGAATAAATTTGCCGCGCGAGGCGACTGGACGCCTCGTGGTTATTCGACAGTCTCGGTGGTGATAAATTGGCCGGGCGAGGAATTCGTGGAGATTGCGGGAGAGCTCGAAGGAGGGTGAGAAGGGGGGGTGGGATTGTTTCTGGTTTAGAATCGAAATCGCTACGGTGGAAGATTGACAGGTTTCGGTGAATTTGATAAGGGTATATCGAGCGATTAAAGTATTATTTTTAGGGAGAAAGAGTATTAATTCTTTATTTAGCATTTATTTATCGGGAAAGAGTATTAATCATTCACGAATATTTTGCTGACCTATTTAAACAAATGCCTAATAAATGAGAAAATCAGAACGTTTTGTCTTCAAAAGCTACGTTTTCTAAATTTTTTAAGAATCATCCGTTTCTTATCATCAAATGAATGATTAGTTTCAATAATATTATTTGAAATATAAACCGCTTATCAATGAGTTACATCTAGGAAAACGAATCGGAATCTTGATTAAAAAAAGTCTACCTATCGTCAGGTATTACAGACACACACACGAACCTCTTCGCTCTTCCACCTCCGCAGCGCGCGCCATCTTTTTTTTTCACTATCCGCGAAGGAAGAGCGCGAAATCTACGAGCGGCACATCCCACCCGGTGTAATAGAACGTCCGACGTAACGAAACGGAACGCGCGGGAGGTACCCGGCCGAACTGTCCCCGATAAACATGGATAGGCGGCTCGACAAATATTGTAAGTCAATAGGCCAGCGGCGCCGACAGTTTAACGGCGCTCTCCCGATTAGCTCGCGGGAGTCGGGGGATCGGACTCGTCGGTCGCTCGGTCACCGGTGTTCTTCGCCGGTCTATAAATCTGGATTTACCCATGCAGGATTAACTTCGTAGCCAGTTGCTGGGGGAAGACTTGCCGGTCGTTACTCGCTGCGAGGCGAGGCGAGGCTACGGCTCATTTATGGGGAGCTGCCGTTTCCTGCCCTCCGATTGATTGCTCGATTCGCTCGAGGTCGCGGGTTTTTACGCAGGGAGTAACTGGTGGCGATGAAATTAACAATTCGTTCGGGTGAGATTAGGTTGCTATGCACGGACTTTAGTTTCGTATAAAAAATCATTTTGTCGAAACGAACTTTTGCAGTTTACGTGAAAATTTTATTTTGTTTTTGATACACTGAGAGAAAAGTTTGGTAAAAATTACCATATTGTCTACTAAAGCCACTACAGACTGTCAAAACTAAAAAATGACGATACTTTATAGGAAATTTTCCTCTCTTAAAAAAGTGATGCGGGAAAGTTGAAGCATGAATAAAACGATTGAGATTGACTGATTCTCGTGGAAAATGAGACCAGATTGGCTAAAATTTAATTTTACTATTGCGTTAAAGACTTACGTGACTGGCTGTAGTATAAAGTAAGGTTAGGTTTGGACTAACAGAAGTAGACTAACAGAAGTAGACTTTATAAATTATTTTATTGAATTTTCATTAATAACATAACGTACGCCTTTGAACGTGCAATTTGCCAACTAAATTTTAATGTTATGTAGGATAGAAATATTTTTTATTAAAAGAATCTTATACTCTAACATAGAAAACGTTTAGCACGCCCAGCGCGCTAGTAACAAAAAATATATAACGGTTTTCTGAAGTTTCATTCACTCTTAATATCGACACAGATTACATTAACTGTAGATGGAGATTTTCCGTGAATGATATTGCCTTCTTCGTCACTCCATCTCGTTGCAATATTACCAGCGCAGTACTCGTCATTACTTATAACGAAACCTCGAGGTCGGTGCGGTGAGTTACTATTTTTATCAAGTTCTACCGGATTGCTTGTCGATCCGTCCTTGAAAATCCTTTGGATGTGTGCCCATTCTGTGCGGCGAACGGGACTCACTTCTGTTTCCGTGAAATGATGCTCGAGGATTACCATTGCGCCGCCATCAGGAAGATTTGCTGCCCAGGAATTGAATGCCTTGCCTTCTGGTTGTTGCATCATGGGAATTTCGAATTTAGTGTTCAGATCTTTGTCCAGTAATTCGCAGACAACATGCTCCTGTTTTAGGTAGCATATAGTTATACTATTGAAGCTGGTCGATGCCGTGTTTACCCGAACTCCTTTTCTTTCTATTTGTTTCGTTAACTCAAGTTTTGAGTTTAGTAAACCCAAGGTAGCACCTTGTTCCATATCGTTCATTATGACGAGATACCCAGCGGATGGATCTTTGGGATTTATTGGGTACACATAGGGATTAAAACTGTTTAAATCAATATCCGAACTGATGGAATCTGGTACAATGATTTCTTTGCCATCGTCGGTGTAACGCTTAATTTTTCTCAGTTGAGTATCATTTGATCCCATAAAAATTGGAAATACATCAAACATGTTGTCGAAAGCTACTGGAAGTCTTTGGTATAATTCGGTATTTTTCGTGCCAGGTATTTTAATTTTCTTTGCCGTGCATTCGGATGGATCCACTACGATAAAAAAATTTGAAATGCTCCTATCAGCCATTGTCTCTGATAGCAGCTCAGTTGTGATGATGATCTTGCCGTTGCCAAGTTCTCGAGCCCATATTCGAGGATCCAAAACTTGATTTTCTGGAATATCAAGAGGAATTTGACATGGTGACATTTTCATCTCTGGAGGATATGTAATTTGCACAATGTTGTTTTCTTCAATGCTTATAGTAACGATATCATTATTCACTTTAGTGAGGTATGGAAAACGCTTTGTATCTGCGCTCCATTTTTTCGTAATGCGCAAATTGTTGGTGGCTTCAAGTGCGAATGCGAGGTTCCATAAAGAGACAATCAAAACAATTAATTTTAAGGCTGCCATTGTGGTAACCAATAATGTCTGTAAAAGAACTTTATTAATGAATATTTAAAATATATTATGGCTTGTACTAAATTATTGAAAATATTAGAAAATTTATGAAACATAAATTAGAATAGAAATTTTAAAAAGACCTTTATCGAGAATTTCATGTTTGTCATTTGAAAAGCACTTAGGTAATTAATAAATTATTATAATTATGCTTACCTTAAGTCTTTCGGTGGCTGTGTCTTCAACTGAAATCAAGCTCTACGACTAGATTCCAACTTTAAATACTCTAATGAAATAAGTGAATAAATGGATAAATAGCTTAGTATAGAGTTTGATACTGAGATGTGAATTCCGATTTCGTCATTTGATTATCGCCGCATACTTTGCGCAAGAATAAACTTTTTTTTATAGTTCTTATAGCGCTTGTTATTACACATTTGTTTACGTTTTAGGTCAACATAAATTTTCTATAAATTATTAGTTTCTCAAATAATATTACAGATAAATTATGTATAATGAAAGTATTCACCGTTAACAAAATAATTTTTTTAATATATTATTAAAGTTTCTCTGATAAATTAAACATTTTTAACACGAATTAAAATAAAATTTCAGAAAAGTCAAATTAAAGGTGACCGTCGGATTCACTCTTTAAAATCTAACAACTTTTGTGGGAGTCATTTTTTCGATTTAAAATTTTTATCTTGGGATAATTGGCCGTTTCGGTACTATTTGGTCACTCAGTATATGCTAAATGTATCCGACAAAACCTAAATGTTACCTTAAATTTTAAGATCAAATTATTTATCTAGAAAGTTCATCTTCAACGTTAATTATTTTGTTTGTCTCAATCCAGCTATCACTATTTTTTTTTTTTTTTTTTTTTTTTTAAACCAAATTCGATTACATAAACTCATTTTTTTTTTGTTTTCAGCTTTTTACTCAAAAAATAGTTAACAAAATGGCTTTAAATTTTTACAGATTTTAGATATATATATAGTTTTATTTACCAAAATTTTTTTTAGAGCAATTGATAATTTAATTTAAGAGTTATAATTATTGACTGCATTGAAAACAAACAATTCGAAGATAATGCATATATACAGATTATGAGTTGCAAAGTATGAGATACGAGGCTAAAAAAAAGTTCGCTTACATCTTTTAAACTTGGTGTGTGTGAAGGCTAGGTTGTTTTGTCAACCAATTAAAATTCTAAATTTTAGTAAAATCACTTTCAAATAAAATTTATTTAAAAACTATTGATCCATTTTGAGTATTTGTCTATTTAATTTATTTTAGTATTATTTAGTTCGCTTACATTTTTTGTAAAGACCTCTACAGCTTTATAATTTCATAAAAAAATCATCTGAGAAACTAATAATTTAATGGAAGTTTATGTTGGCAATCTAAAACATAGAAAATGTTAAAAAGATAGTATTGTTAAGAAAAATGTTATTTTCGAGATACTCAAATACGAGATAAACAAATGACGGAATCGGAATGTACGTCTCAGTATTAAACTCTATACTCAGCTGTTTCTCCATTTATTTTTACTTATTCACTTGGAGTGTGAGAGTAGAGTTTCATTTTAGTTGAAGACACGGCCACAGAAAGACTTCCGGTAAGCATAATTGCAGTAATTTATTAATGATCTAAGTGCGTATAAAATTTATATTATTTTGAATAATTTAATAAAAGTCATAAAATATTTTAAATAAATACTAAATTTCTTTCGCAGACCTCACCGCAATGTCAGCCTTAAAATCAATTGTCTTGATTATCTCTTTATTCAACTTCACATTTGCGCTTGAAGCCATAAAAGATATGCGCTTTACAAACACATGGAGCAGAGAAAAAAAGGGTTTTCCCTACCTCTCTAAAATGGACATCATATGGTTACTATAAGCATTGAAGAGAACAACATTGTACAAATCACGTTTCCTTCAGAGATGAAAAAGACACCATGTCAAATTCCTCTTGAGATTCCAGAAAACAAAGTTTTGGATCCTCGGATATGGGTTCGAGAACTCGGCAACGACAAGATCATCATCACAACTGAGTTGCGATCAGTGCCAATGGCTGATAGGAACATTTCAAATTTTTTTATCGTAGTGGATCCATCCAAATGCATGGCAAAGAAAATTGAAATACCTGACGAAACGGGAGCAGAACGTCTGCGAATTCCTGAACAAAGATCTGAACACTAGATTCGAAATTCCGATGATGGAAAATTCAGAAGGCCATGTAAACAATAATTCCTGAGCAGTGAATCTTTCTGCTGGTGGCGCAATGGTAATCGTCCAGCATATCTTCATTAAAAAACAAGAGAACGAAACAATAGAATTGTCAGACATCCAAAGAATTTTCAAGAACGGATCAACTTCGCGGTTGCATTATGGATAATGTTGAATACTGCGCTGGTATTGTTTTAACGAAATCAGACAGCAAAAACCGCTGAAAATTGTCTGCATTCAATGGAGTCGATACTAAGAATGAATGAAATTTTGAGTAAACCGTTATATATATTTTTTGTTAATATAAGCATTTTTAAATATGATAAAATACTATTATGTTGAATAATTTTATTAGTACCTTTGCAAATTAAAAAGGTGTTCTTAGATAACATAATATAATATAATATAATATATGATGTAGATATGATTTTATTGCGTAGAAAAACAACATATTTTAATTTTATATTTTATTATTATTTAATAACTGTAATAAATATTTATTTTTATCAAAAATCAATTTGCATACCGTACTAGTCTAACGTAGAAAATATTTAGCGCGCCCGCAGCGTGCTTGGATATACTGCTAGTATTGAAAATATAGGAAAATTTACCAAACAGTATAATAAAATTTCTTAGAGAGTATAGTAATTTGTTTGGTTTTGACAGTCTGCGGTGACTTTCCTAGATACTATTGTAATTTTTACAAGACTATTTGTAATTTTTATTATATCCTTCTCTCAGTGTACCGGTAGGTTAAAGAGATTTTTAAATAACAACGAATATAATAACAATAATAATATGCAAACTGAGATTATATTTAATCTTTGATATCATTTTCATTGAATGTTAATAAACATAAAAACTGTATCGAAGTATTTTACTTTATTCCCAACAAATCAATGCCACCGCGACGAAGCCGAAAACCTCGTATTTAAACTCTCCATCACGAAACCAATTCCGTCGAAATTTTCATTGAAAATTTCCTCGGCGCAGCGCAGTAGCACGCCTCGCCTCCCAGCGCTCTGCTCGCGCGCGTCCCTTTATCGGTTGATCGAGAAATTAAGGATCCGCAATAGAGCAGATCGCTTTTCCGAAACTTGCCCGTATCCCCCCGCGAGCACGCAGCCACTTAGCAAAATCTCCGGAACTTTACAATTGGCAAACGTGAGTAGATGCTCAAATGTAACGCCCAGGAAAAGTTTCCCAGTACTTAGAGGGACACCTACAGGAGAGAGAGAGAGCGCGAGACTCGGGGCGGAAGTGTGTGTGCGTGTAAAGGCCATTGAATCTCCCCCCCTCTCCCCCACCGACCTTCCACCTCGCTGCCGGTTATTCTCTCTGGCTTGTCTCCTTTTTTAGCCGCGCGCACACCCTATCTCTTCTTCCCTAACCCTTTCACCTCGTATCTCTTCCATTCTCCTGTGCACATATTTCCTCATTTCTTTCCTTTCCCATCCCTATATCTGGTTTTAGCCTGGCCGGCCCTTTCCTTTAGAAAACACTCACCGGCCACTTCTTCCTTTCCACATTAGTTATCCGGGCCTGGGGGAGGGGGGTGAAAAAAACGAACGGGAGAAATTTTCGGAGAGCGGTTTCAGTTCTGCTTTGAGGAGATAAGAATTGATGGTGGCTTTGATAATAAATATACAGTTTACGTTATTGGATTTTTTTAAGCTTTTGAATATTCAAGTAATATTTCATGCTGTTGTTTATGTACTAGATTTATATTTAGAGCAGGATTGAAGATTATTAGATATAGAGTGGTTATTTTTAGATACAAATTTTAATACTTTAATTTGGAATTGACTAATTTATGTAAAAGGCAATCGAATTTCTAAAAGTAACATTTCAATTTATGTACAATCTTTTTAGTTGATTTTTAAACGTTCAAATATATAGATTAAAGTTAACAACATAGAAATTAAGTAGTCTAAAACAGCCCTTATTTATACTTACTTTTTATTACACTAACTTTTTATTTCAATTTAACAAAAAAAAACCCAATCCGAGCCACCGAAGTCATAAAGCACTCCAAGCAGAGAGAAAAAAAATCATCTCCCCCTCAGTACAATCCATAAAAAAGTCATCGATAAAAAGGGTCGCTCGGACAGGGCACGAAACAAGAGGCTCGCTCCCGGACGAAGGACGCAACGACGTCGTATATCGCGAGTCACATACTTTGCTTGCCGAGGCGCTTACCGGCTCGCCACTTTTCCCGGCCATTTTGACTCCCGGCGATACACATCTCGCTGCTGCAGCAGCCGTCTCCTCGTTCCTCTCTCTCTCTCTCTCTCTCTCTCTCTCTCGAGTGCCATTCGTGTTTTCGCAAGCCGCAGATCGAACTTTCCAGTCGGCTCCGTCGTATAACCGGCGACGGTAAAAACGAGGGCCGAGCGAGGACGGCCTTATACTGTACAGTTTTGTATTGTACCGCCTGGACTTGTTCTTCGGGAGGAGTCGAGGAGGAGTGGAGGAGTTTTGTTGTAAAGAAGAAGAGTCGCCGGCGAGCTGTGTAGGTAGTTTTTCCGCTGTTGACGCGAAAATTTTCGCGATAAATCAGGGGGAAATGATTTTTACTCTGCGAGGGGGGGACATCTGCGCTATCAAACTTTGCTTTTGGGGTATTGAATTTTCATTCCTGGAACGTAGAGTGTTTGTTGTTGGGAGCAACGTGGAATAAAATATGGCTTAAAACTTTGTTACTGCAGCGAGTTTATAAAAGGGTAGTGTATTTGGTAAGTTGTTTGAAGGTTTCGAATCTGTATTAGCAGGCTTAAAAATGTTAATAAACATTAGCTTTACGAATTTAATAAACTAAAACTGTTTGACGTTAATTTTTGGAAATAAAATATATAACGTAAATTAATATGTTAATATTGTAAACTTTATGAAATTATCATTCGCCGAATTCGAAATTATCGATTTAAATTCATTTCTATATAAATTCATGAACTCAACCGTTTTCTTTCTATACTTGGGAGCCACGAAGAGGTCAATTTTTTCATTCATAGTTTTTACCCTACATCAGAATATGTTAATGAGAAAGGTAGCATGTTTTGGTTTGATTATATCTTTCGCCTTCGGTAAAATGGATCGGTACAATGTAGTTACTTTTTTTACAGAATGAAAACTATAGTGAAAAATTTGTTAAACAATTTCTACTATTAATACTTTATCAATTTAAAATTAAAAATGATTAAAATAAATAATACTTTGTTTTTTACAGATAATTTATTATGTCCAGTATAGATAAAATTTGAGTGTAAGTAGTTAATGTTCGATATTGGTCAGACTCAATTCACGTAATACAATCGTTTAAAATAATACAAGATTTATTGAAAAGCAGCGGTATTGGACTAATTAATTATTTTTATCGATGGTAGACATTGAATATAATTTAAATGAAATTAAAATGATTAAAATGAAAGTTCATTTATATACAGATTCCAATAACATCAGTTTCATAAATTACCCCTCAATATCCAGAAAATCGTTTTATCGCGAAACCGTCAAAAAAACATTAACAAACATTATTCATCCGAAAATGACGCAGGACAAATTGATACCCGGCAAAGTCAACATCCTCGGTATTCCAAGCTCAGCATCCCCGTCAGATTATATTCAACTCAGGCCCTGATATCTCCTTATAAATACCCCAACAAGCCAAGAAGCGCCAAGTGTCATCGGCCGAATTTCAGCTCACGTCCTCCTTAAAGAAACAGCCAGCCGCCGAAGTTTCCCTCGTAATATCTCCCCCCCTCCAAAGGCGATAAGGTCTTCCTCCCGGCTCTGGAAATTCGGCGAATCAGATTCTCGCTCGCTCGAGGAAATTGCAGCGGCAGCAGCGGCAGCGACTCAAAGCCGGAGTGAAATCGTGAGCCGAGATCTTGGCCTTCGGCATACGTCGTGCTTATATTTCTCGCGGGGAATTCGGCGAGAAAGGCTTTGAGGGAGCAACGCGAACCAATTACCTGCGCGGATCTATATGTACATATACGGACCTGGACGACAGGCTTCACCTCCGCCCTTCATTACCAAACTCCAATTTCGGGGACCGCCGCCGCTGCTGCTGCTGCTGCTGCGACGACGGCGGCGACTTTGCTCTCGCGTCAAATAACATTTGATAAACGTACTTAGCCGAGGGAGAGAGAGAGCTGCGTGAGAGGGACTGGCGGCGAGCGAGACTGTGTGTATTTTGCGGGACGCTGAATTGCTTAACGAGATAATCGCGCGTATATGGAGGTCGCGAGGCTCAAAGCGCGACTGTGGACTTTGCGGACGTGGGAGAACGCGGCGAGTTGCGAAAATAAGGCGGACTCGAGAGTGTCATTGATTCTGATGGGTAATTTACGCGATGCGCGATGAGGATGAAGTGTGCCACCGAGCTCCCGGTATAATGGTATGGGTAATGGAAATTTGAATTTAGTAACGCGCGGGAACTGTTTGACGCAGAAACTACTTTCAGGAGGAAGCAATGTTTTAGAAGGAAGGCAGGGGTTGGTGGTTTATGAACATAGCAATTTTGCACGTTTTAATTGGACAAAGAAGAAAGAAAATATAACAGAAAAAGAAGTAAATAAAAAACGTATGTTTAAAAAGTTTGAGATATCAATCTAATCGTTTTTTTATGCAAGTACATTTTTATTAGATAATACATTTTTTAAATAGTACGTACCTTCGCTGATTCCACTGATATTTAAAGCGAAATTGAATTATTCTAATAATCAACTGACTATTTCATTCTAATAATAATTGAATAAGTATCTTACTGCATAAAATATATTATTTGAATGAGTCTTCAAAAAACAATTAAATAATCAAAAACGAGTTAAGCTCGCTTTTTATTAAACTCGTTTAATCGGAAAATTGTAATTCATTATGTAAGTTTGATAAAATACCGAGTGCAGATCAACACGATCCATATAATTTATTAAAATTACGATCTTCAGTTTCGCTTCGTTCCGTTTTAATCGCAAAAAAATATAACAAGTACGAATTGAAATCTCGTTCAGCTTACCTGAAACAAAAAGCGAAAATCGTTTATTAATTCCAATATTCAGAATACGTCGCGCTGGTGAATTGTTCATTAATTTACAATGCGCGTTAACGCGTAATTACATTCGGGGCGCGCATTATTATTATTCATACGGCCGAAGTAAAAAGTGCAGCGCGCGCGGTGTTTAATCAGAAGGAAAATTTGCGAGCAAATAATTGCGAAGCTACGTCGCCGCCGGCGATCGTCGGGGGGGAAAAGAGGGAGCACCACTGCCGGCCGGCAATAATTCAAACCTGCGATCGGTGCCACTCGAACGTTGGCCGCTCGCCGATACGGAGTATTTTAACGAGTAAAGAGCTTCGCTGGGATGTTACGAATGTATTTTAAGGAAAGCTCCTTCGGTGGGCTTTTTTATTTCGATTAATTTTAGTCGTACTTGGGGGAATTATATCATTCGTTTGATTAATGTATGATAGGCAAATGGGCGATATTTGCGAAGCAGCTGTTTACGAAAGTAGTATTCAACTTGTTTAAACACACTGAGAGTAGAAATATAGTAAAAATTAAAAGTAATCTTGTAAAAATGACCACACTGTCTAGTAAAGCCACCAGCTTTTTTAGTTTTACGCTTCTATGGAAACGTATTAAATAAATTTGATACATTTATAACAGGTGTTTGTCATTATTGATTAAACTTTTATTTCTTTTGATACTATAAATCACTTATAATTTTAAGCTTTAAATTAAGCTACTATGTAGATAATTAAAATATTGTAATATTTAAGGTTTATCTTTGATTTTTCGTGTAATGATGCACTCTTGTGACGACAATGATTGCGACAATCTCTTTAATTGCGTTTTCAAACATAATGAGTTACTTGCTGAATAGTCAATGAAACCGCAATTATACAAATCATTATTCGAACTTATAATTTCAAAATCATCAACAGTTGTTATTTAGTGATAATTTTGGCAGGACCTGATTCAATTAAAATAATTAAAGCAAATAATGATTGGTCCCTATTTCAATGTTTTACACCGAATCAGTATTCATTATTATTAAAGCTCGTCGAATCATAACTCTTCTGCAAAGGCCAACTTTTCACGCTAATTGTCACGCTTCAAACCCCCCATTATTTTTCATCCCTTTCGCTCGCAAAGCCCAGCCGACCGCTTCAAACACGTCAGAGCGCCGCTCGGCGGGAAAAGTTCAATTTGTCGAAACGTCAAGACTCGAAAAAAGGGACTTTTCATTGGGCCGCGCCATAATTTATTGACGATCCTCGCGGAGCGCTCAAAGTAAATTCACGCCGCGATGCCCTCCCAATATCGGCCGATTATTAATTATCGAGCAGGCACAGAGAGAGAGAGAGAGAGAGAGAGAGGCTGCGGTGAAACGCGTGCAATTGGCTGCTCCTGCAGCAGTTCGGATTCAATCAGCGGTGAAATTAAAGCCAAATGCAAGGGGCGGGGGAGGCGAGGAGGATGCCGAGGAGACGTGGAGAGCCGTTCGCGTCACACGATTTTGAAAGCTGTTGCGCGAGAGAGCTTTGTTTGTTCGTGCAGGAGAGTCGATGGAGATGGGAATTGATAGACGATTTTTCTTTGAATCTGGCGGTAAAAACGTTTTTAAATATTTTGCCAGAGGAAGCATTTTGATTGGATTTTTAACTGCTAAAAGGATCATTAATTCGAGTAAGTTTTTTAGTTTGATCGTACTTGTAAAATAATAAACTCTATAACAATTGATATTTTGGTTTTTCTATTCAAAGATGGAATAGAATAAACAAAGAAATCAAGTTTCAAAAGACTTGACGAATTTTTCAAAATGTTACTATCAAAATCTAAAAGAGTACACAAAAGCCTTTCACAAAATCAATATTTTCAATGCTACAAAAGAAGACTTATTCAAAGTAAAACTGAATAAAACATACGCCATAATCCTTCAGCCGCCCTTAAACCTAGAAAAAAAAAAGGGTTTCCAAAAATCTGTTTGCATATTCCGTTAGTCCAAATATTCGAAGCTCCATTTATTTTAAATTCTTTATTCTCGCATCCGACTTCACGCGTCGACCTCCCTTTATATCACGGACTAGAGAAAAAAAAAGGATCAAGCAGACGGAATAAATATTCAGCGGGCGACGATCGAAGAAATCGATATTTCGATATACGACGGCAAAAGCGAAAAGATTACAGCGGATTGCGTTTCCTCCCTCTTCCGAATTTTCGTCATTTTTGACTCGAACTCCATGCATATATATATCCTGCTGATTGCATTTTGCACTCCGCACATCTTGAAATATTAAACGCATAATGCAGTGAGGAGAGATCCAATAAAGCGGCGCGTCGCTTTCGATTTTTTTTTCGCCTGCATTTTGATTCGATATTTTCGAGATTCGCCATTCTGTTTGCGCGTCTGTTTATTTGTTTTGCATTTGTAGATGTGTCGTGCAATCTATCAGCTTAGCTCATATGGTCGCGAATTAAAACACTGAAATCGATATCCGTCCGAGCGTGAGAATATAAATATTTACTAATTTTTCGACGTGACGCCTCGCTTTTTTTTGTAAACTCCACTCGCGATGTGTACTTTATTATCCTAGCGAATTTTCATTAAAATTGGCATTCCTCGTACATGTTTGATTTAAAAAATGACGTTCCGGATGTGCTTTTGATAAGTATTTGTACTGCAGTCGAATGGCTTATAGCTTCATTTATTCCGAGAGATTTTTTATTATGAATTATTTTTTTAATTTAATTTTCACTCTTCCATTCAAAATGATTGACGTTTAAAATTTTCTATTTAATAAATGCTATAAAGATATTAATTTTGAATAATATGAATTTTAACTCACATAACGTCACTTTGATAAATCATGCATAAGAATGAGAAATGGATTGATCAAATAGAACTTGTAAAATATACACATCCATCGAATTTCGAATTAAGCCAGGGTAATCAATTTGTTTTCGCGAATAAATAAATACGTAAAAGCAGCTTTTAAAAATCTACATCCGCATTCATTTTGATAAATCGTTTTTCCAAAAGCTTTTATTTATTAAAACCTAAATTTTTTTTCTAAAATGAAAAAAAAAAAAAAAATTCAATACGTTTAATTATCTGACAGGGGTCAACTTAAAACTTAATATACAATTTTGTGCTTTATTTTATTTCCTCATCAAAGATAAATAATTACAAATAAATTAAGAATTTATTAAACATTAAACTTTCCGCAAAACCGAAACTCCGCGTCCCGAAAAAAAATCCAAGGAAACCCGTCAAAAATATCTCATTTTCACCCCCGCGGCAAATCCCGCGTCAAAGCACGCATCGACGCCAAGAAACTCCGCGGCAGAGACTGTATAACCGAGCGCGTCGCCGCGCGGCAAAGCGCGAAAAAAGGCACGAGAGCGAGAGGGGGGCGGCTGGGGGTGTTTGCTCGGCAGGCAAAGCACCCGCCTAAGCCTATCTCTCTCGGCGCTCGCTCGCGAGTTTATGTGTACTCAGGAGAGAGAGAGAGAGAGAGAGAGCTCGGCGGCTCCGTTGTTCTCTAATTGAAATGTCAAAGCCCGGAAGGAGGCTCGCGGTGTGCTCTCACGTATGAGCATTTACCGCGGAAACGAGCTTTGCCCCCCCACCCCACCGCACTGGAAAAAGGACGCGCGTTATGAATCACGCTGCGCATACGTTATATCGCCCCTTTGCGCCCGCAGGTGCGCGCCGAGACGAGCTGGCCAAGGCCAAGTATACGCGCGCACACGGTGCGCTCGGGCGAGAAATTACGGCGATTATGCGGGCGAGCAAAGGAGGGCTCGGAGCACATAGCCTTTTTCACTATTAACTCGGCTCTGCCGGCGAGAGTCGCTGGGGTTTTAGGCAGTTTTTTTAGATTTCGAAGCTGATGCATTTTCTGGGTGCGGATTTTTGGTTTGTTTGATAAATACTGGAGAGGGGCTGAGGGAGGTGGAAAATTTAGCCGAGTGGAGGACAATTGGTGCTGTTTTTCCATGAGTTTCGAAATCTGTTCGGTTTTAAATTCACAGTTTTACTCTTTATTGTACACAGTACTGTACAAGAGAGGTTAAACGCAGCATGCTAATGAGAGAAAATTTGAATATTTGCGACCACTGGATTTATGAATGTCTGTTATACAATTACTTGTTTTAAAGCTTTTACAATAACATTGCATTAACGTAGAAAAAAAACAACAGATCGTCAAGCAAATTTACGAATTAAAATAGAAGGTATTACGATTATTCAAAGCTCCACGAGCGCCCAACAGCCAAAACCCGCTAAACAGTCGCGAAGCGCAGATCGACAGAAAACTTTGTCAACCGATTCTCCCCGAATCTCTCTCCTAATTGTAGCGCGTCGCCCGCCGCCGCCTAATTGAAATTCTCCCATAATAATCAATTTGCTCGGCGCGCATCGCCGCGCAGATACACGTCGAAGTAGCTCGCTAATCCTTTAAGAAGTCCCCGGCCCCTCCCCGCCTTCGGAGAGCGCAAAATCCATCTCTCTCGCCTCCGCCGCAAGACATTGTTTGCGCGCACCGAGCACGAAACCCCCGAGTACACGCGCGGGCGACGTCGCTCCGACGCGAATTTCGCGATCAGCCTGCGAATTTGCGGGATGAAAGGCCGCCGTATACCCGCACCCAACCCCCCCCCCGCATTCCGTTACCGGGCGTCTAACGGCTTTTGGAATAATGCCGAGAGCTTGACGACGGCAGACCGATTAATGGCCGAAGCGGAGAAGAAACACGCTGCTTCGGGGACGCGGATGTTTTTGCATTGTTTGGCAGATTGTTGCAGTGGGGGCTGATATTAGGAGCTACGAGTATTCGGGGGTTTTGTGTGCTTTCGGTAAATATTTTCCGGGAAAATTAGAATTTTTGAATATTCAGGCCTTAGTTGTTTTTCGAGTCGAGGTATTTGGAGAACAAAAGTTTTTAGATTCGTTCGTAGCTTCCTTTATTAAAATTTTCCTCTAATATTTATGCTTTTTGATTGCTGCTTGCTGATAAATCAGACAGAAATTTACTATATGTATATACAGTATATATAGTATCTGCAGCTAATTTAGTTTTTAATAAAAGGTAAATTCGTTATATCGTAAGTCTGAAAAAGATTAGGATTAAAAAAGATTAAATTATATGACATAAAAGATTACTTACAATTAATGTTTTTGTGAAAAATTCAGGATTGTGCAATAATCGTAGATTTCAAGCGAAAACGTCGGAATATTAATTAACAAACACACATTTAAAAAACAAATATTGCGTCAATTTGAAATTAATCCAGTGAAACAAAATTTATTACACCGATATTAATTGTTCGCTCTCATAGATAACATTTTCCGCTTATTGAAATATGCAATAAGTGTACACAAGTGAAAGATTCCTTATGTTTTAAATAGCTGCGCGAATTCGTTGCGCACAATAGCAGTAATTAATGCAGGCTTAAAGAGAAATTGATTAAGTATGCGTTACTTTTTCGGTAATATTTGCGTTTCTTTTCAAAAGTTTTAATTTTTCGTGACGTAAAAAAAATCAAGTTGATAGACAAATAAAACATTGATTTGCTTCTTTCACATGGCTTGCATATGTTAAATATTAAATTTCTTATTCGTTTGCATTATCGCAGTAATATCAATAGGTCGCATAATTTTTATTTTTTTTTTATTTTTAGAATGTATGATCGCGTAAGTCAAAAGGAATAAAATAATTTTCCCATTTGTAGTTCGTTAGAAAAGCAGCGAACTCGATTTCCATGAAAAAAAAAACATGTTTTTCTCCCGAAACTATCCAAATTAGCCTAAATGAAAAACCTCATTATCACTCCCTTTTCAAAATCCCTAAAAAGATAAGAACGCAAAGCTAATTGGAAAAATAATAGCCTTCCGAGCTCCGCGCACCAATTAAATCCACCTGTCCAACTAACAAGCTTACGTCCAAAAAAAGAAGCGCGCGGGCGCCCCCCGTCAAAAGTAATATCGAGCTCTCGCGCGTTTTCAAATTTTTCCCCGTAAAATATCTTTTGAAAGCAGCGGCAGCAGCGGCAGCAGCAGCGAAGAACGAGAGAGCCCCAATTCCACAAAAGCTGACGCTCGCTCAGCGCGGAGAAAAAGGAAGAGAGAGATAAAAAATATTTTCGCCGCGCTGAAAGTTGTAGCGAAGGCCGAGAGAGAGAGAGAGAGAGAGAGAGAGAATCCAATGTTCAATATCTCCCGAGAGTTCCAAGTCGGACAATGTAGGTCGCCGCGTGTCTCTGACATTTCCTGCTTGATTTTAGCCCCCCCCCCTCTCTCTCTCCCGCGAATATGTGTCACATTAAAGTTTTAACGTCGCTGATCGCTGAATAAATACGCGCGCTCCATAACGCTGTACGCCGAGCCCGAGCTCCAGATGTAATTAGTTGTCGTAAACGCGGTTCGTCGAACGCCGCTGCCCGACGAGCGGACGATTATACATAACGCATTTCGTTTGACGCTCTGCCGGAGAGCGATCGGCTTTATTCGGTACGCGAAGCGCAAAAATAACCGGCTCTGGCAGAGGGCTCGTCGTTTTAATATTGATGGATTTAATTATTCGCGACGGACAGACGCGGCAAATAAGTCGCGGGACTTTGAAATCGCGGTTATTGAGCCGATACCGAGTATTTTGCTGGATTGGCTTGACTCTGAAAATAGTAGATTTAGATGTAACCAATACCTTTTAGCAATGAAAATTTTTGATAGTTTTATTGTTTTCTGACATATTCTCTTTAGGTATAATAGGAAGCGTTTTTAGTTTAAGGATTGACCAGCGAAAATTGATTAGATTCCTGCACGTTTCCAGGAAATTAAAAAAAAAAAAATTTTTCAATATCAAGCATCAATTTGTTATAAAAGTATATCTCTTTGTTTTCTTATAATTACTTAATAAGATATAGATATATCTTTATAAGCCAGTCTTTCTTTCGGTCTACTTGATAGTAATCGACTTTACAGCTAAATAATAAAAACTATATTACTCATGTTTAAGCAAAATTTCCAGGACGTACAAAATTCTACTTACAGCCGTACGTTTTAATAAAAAACAAGATTATCTATGGGTAAGTAAAATAAAAGGACGGCGCTGCTTAACACAAATACGCCATTTATATATTTTCGGATGTGCAAAAGGGGCGCAATATATAACTTCGTGTATTCTGGAGCTTTAACAAAAGGTACGAAACCTCCTTTTGTCCTTTCTCTCTCTCTCTCGGCAATGTCTCCGTGATCTGCACATCTGGCATTTCAAAGATATTTTAGCCTAAAGTAGAAATACGAACAAAGCAAAATCCCTCTTACTAATGTCACTTGTGCAAGCGCGTCTTTTTGTGCTGCACGTCATTTGTTAAACAGTTCCGCGAAATAATTTCAGTTATTCTGAAGATTTAAGCCGGGCATTTTCGCTCCTGCCTTATTCGCAGTGAACAAGAACATTTCGTTGAAAATTCCTGAAGTTATTAATTCACTAAATAGAGTACCTTTCGCGGCTGTTTTAAGAGGTAAAATCCGTTTAAAGTCAGGCCGAAATAAGCATCCGTTCGTCATCACGATCCTTAATCTGCCATAAAAAATAAGCGTTAAAGTTTCGAGAGAATTAACAACAAAGTATAGTAAAGACTAATTTGCGAGCGAGAATCAAGCGACCAAACAAATAATGAGTTCCAAGACGTTTCACGTTTGAAGTCTCGAAATAATACTCGCAAAGTCTTTTAAACGAGCCGCTTTATCTCAGAGCTGCAGCCATCTTTCAGTGCCGCGATATCAAATCCAGCAGGCAGTCCCGAGTCAGTCGCTATAATTGAAAATTTAATGTTCTTCGTCTCCGCTTCTCTCTGTTGGTCTAGACAAGAAGCGAGCCAAGCCAAGGGGCTTTTATTTATTTATTTTTTTTTTTTTCACCGGGAGCAACTCGCGAATCAAAGAAAATTGTCCCCGAGTAAATACCTGCTTTCAGAAAAAAATTCAGGCTCCGGAGGAGGAGAGATTACGTGTTATAAATATAAGCGCAGAGTCCGACGGAGGAAGCGGCATCTCGAATGCAAATAATAATTGAAATGTCCGACGATAATGAATAAAATAAGCCGGGACGAATAATCGAATATGTTAAAGAACGTAACTATTTACGAAGCTTCCCGGAGAAATTACCGGGCTGTACGATGAAAGAAAATGAATATGCAAGGAAATGTACTCGGTGAAATATGTATAATTGTACGTGTAATCCGAGAGGCACCGTTTCTCTAACTCAAACATCATTTGAGTTACCGCACGCGATTCTGCACTCCTGTATTTTTACATAACTGTGTAATGCACAAACTGCTAAGGCTACCTTTTATGCTAAAAGGCTGTAAATTATGGAGTGAATTATAATTTTTTCAGTTTCAGACTGTTCGTAATAAACTTTTCTCCCTGTTTCGAGTTTTCTCTGAAAACTACCCCTTAATGAATGATTAATTTAAAACACCGGTCATTAACTTGTTAATTAATTAATACTCTTTTGTTATACCGCATTATATTTTTACCTTTAAAAAACTTATCATTATACAAATTAATTTCTGAATTGAAACAAAATATTTCTTACTTCTAGTTGCTTTAACAAATTAAATTTTTTTACAGCAATTTACAGTTTATAGCCTCCTGTCCCCTAACAACTTCACAATGACGAAAAACCCTCCCAAACATCATCCTCTCAATCACCATAAAACTCTGCCGAGGCTCGCGGACTAATAACCAATCCCCGTAACGAGGAACAAAAACGCTCGTCGTCGCTCGGCTGTCAAACCGTCGCGAATTTTCATCCGTCAACCGAATCAAATCCGATCCGCAGCCCAATGGAATGCCCCGGCGAACAAAACTCCAGCCCGCTTCGAGGCCGAAATTCCGGGGGCCGGCGCGCGATTATGCGCTCGCGAGGGCGCATAACTCCGGCGCATTTTCGAAAAGTGTCGGTGCGCGCGCGCGCGTATCGCAGCGGTGCGTAATTTATCGGCGCGAGGGCCGCCGCGGCCGCCGGGTGGCGCCGGTAAATCACCATCGGATTATCCGAATTGCACGTCGGCGGCGCGGCAGTATATAGACGCGGAACTTGCGATAAGTCGCCCGGCCGCCGGCTCCATTTTCCGCCGCTATCTTACTTTCGCTCCCCTCTGCCCCTGCTGATTCGCCGCGCTCGACGACGACGGAGGCTCCCCGAGGGAGGCTCTGCTCTTCCTCTTTTTTTTTCGGAACTTCGATCACTGCCTGTTCTTCTTTTTCGCGGAGCTGATACATTTATCGAAGGGAACTAGAGTTGTAATGTTGTAATGTTTAAATGACTTAGGAGAGCAGATCTTTGATCTAAGGTTAGAGATAAAAGTTCGTTTTTGTTTTACGTTTGTAAATGTTTGGTTTGTATTTCAGTCTTTCAGGAATTTTCACTTAAATGCCTTCGCCAGGCTTTTAAACTACCGAACGTAAGGCTTTAAAATGGTCTTTACATATTTTTCAAATAATTTTCCAGGCTATGAAACATACTTGGCAAATAAAGGTAAACATTTCCAAGTAATTTTGCTAATTCTGAAATTGTTTTTTAATTGTTCGTTCTTCTCCCTTGGCTTTTTCAACTCCATTTTGTTGCGGTGCGGACTATCGGGCCCTGCTCTCCAAGACTCGTAGGTCTGATTCCCGCTTCCTCGAGGCGAACTATTGTGTCCTGATCTCCGAGAGTCGTGGGGCTGGTTTCCTTTTATTTGTTTTTTATGAACTTCTTTACTCGATGGTCAAGAGTTCGTCATAAAGTTACTCGGATATACAAGAAAGAAATAAAAAGAAAACTCGACAGCAGATACCAGTAGATTCGCTTCATTATTATAATTACAAATTATCAAGACGCAAGTATTAGCAGTCATAAAACGTGTATATCCTACATTAAGAAACTTAAACACCGCTACGATGGTTCATAAAACATTCACGCAATCCAAAAAGGGTTTAAACTCACTTAAATCGACCCTCACATCGAACATGATAGATAAAACATTACAGCTGGCCGGCCTCGCGTTCGCTGCAGGTATTAAAAAAGTGGTAACAATTCAAATATAAGAGAGACGTGTAAACATTTTCCGCGTGCATTTCTGGCTCTGCGCCAGCTGCTTGAAACTTAAACCTTTTTTTTTTCGAGTTGCGTTTCAGTTCGCCGCAGGTGTTTTTAATGAATTTTTCGCGTTACAAAACGAGCCGACGTCTGGGCATCCTCCGTTAAACCCGAGACTCTATTTTTAAAAATCCGCAACAAGGATGGAAAGGATTAATTTTGAGAAAACTCGGTTCCAGGCATCCTGCGCGAGAGGCTTAATTAAAATTACGTGGACTGGCTTCTTGTGTACTTTGCCGCCGCGCGAAAATCTAGAATTTCATGCTAATGATACTACGGCGATATTCAATGTTAACTATGCGTTTTATTTGAATTAACCTTTTTTCTTGAGTTTCCAAGTAAATGAAATTTTATTTAATCACAAGTGATTTTAGAAAATCAACTGTTTACTTAATTTTAAGAAAAAAAAATTTTTGGGTGCATACCTTAACAGCTACTTAATTAATTTTATATTACGACGTTTTACATAACTACTTGTAAAAGCTTTTTAAATTAATTAGTACACATCTGGTTTACTCACATTTTTTTCGGCATTATATTGTGATCTTTAGAAATGTATTAATTTTAAAACTTTTTTAAGAATAACCAGTAATTAATAAATCCAAATTTTATAAAAGGACTTCATTGACCTACGTTCATCCAAAGATAGAAATTCAAAAACCCCTCAGAAATCTCAGTCTTAACGAAGCTGCTCTTTCTCAGTTAATTACTTAAGACCTCACGGCACTTTCCTCCTCCAGGACAGAGTCCCAGGGCTCCGTCACCTCGGCGGCGGCGCCTTATATCCCCTCGGATACTCCCCCGAAGCAACAGTTAGTCCCGCTCATTCATTTCTCGCTCTCTTGCGCCTGGGCTAACAACAGGCCAAGGCCGCATGCACACACACACACACACGTACAGCCGTACGCAACTCCTCGCGAGCCTTTCGAAAATATTTCGCGGCTCAGACTCAGTCGGCGCCGCTGCTGCTTCGCGCTCGAGCGAAAAGACGAGCCTCTTGCCGGGGGGACTTTGTTCGGTACTTGCTTCAAGGGGAGGCAGAGTAGCGAATGCGGGTCAACAGCCCGCGGCGAGGGAGCACCGCTAAAAAAGACGCGAACGCGAGAGAGAGAGAGAGAGAGAGAGAGCTGAGAGGCTCGTGGGAGAGGGTAAAAAGAAGGTTACTGGAGATTTTCAGCAACCCATGGAGAGAGAGAGAAAGAGAGAGAGAGACAGAGAGAGAGAGAGAACGCGGAGTCGAGAGAATTTTTCAGAGCACAAAGGCAGAGTTTTTTGGAGTGCGCGACGAAGCATTTTGAGCCCCTGGTTTTTTCGTCCTGCGCCGACGAGAGGGTTACTAGTTACTGGAGCTCGAATAATGAATGATGCAAAAGTTCTACTTGTGGATTATTACAGGATTGATACAATTTATTCGAATTTTAAAACGTTCTTGAAGTGCAAAATTTTTGTAGAGATAAACATAGATTGTGCTTCGAATAACTTAAAGGCGAACGAGAAGAAAAGTATTAACTTTTCGAACTCTCAATGTTAACAAGTAAAAGTTTATTAAACAAGTTTCTGTAAGAACGTATTGATTAGCGTAGTTAATTATTTTCCTTTCCTCGTTTATGCTTGTAAACTATTTGGTATCTGTAATTTTGAGAATGAATTTAATTTAATCACCTCTCGTCTGCCTTCTTCTAATTGATACTTTGACAAACACCAGACATTTCTAAAAATGTTTTTAAAAAATTATTCTTCTAAAATATTAATATTGTGTATTTTACGCATTTTTAGCTTCAAACAAAATTAAAAAATTTCTTTTGCAAATAATATTTGTGCTTTTTTTAAAAAGTTTACTGTTCGTTTAATTGAAAATTGAAAATTTATTCAATTTGTTCGGCAATATGTTCTAATTGTAAGTGTGCAAGTTATTTCAAAACAAATTATTTCACTTATTAATGTTTCTGTACATTTTACCATATTCTTCACGGTATTTAATTTCAATAATTTTTCAAGAGTGGCAGCCTGTAATTCACTATTCAAAAACATATTTATGAACTACTTTGAAATATGCATAAATCATGCTTACAGAGTGTGCATGATAATATATGAACTGAAACGGGGTGAGAGATGTACGAAGTACATCATTTCAAGCAATAAATCCCCACATCCAACAGAAGCAGTACCGTCGATTTAAATTTAATTCACTGAATGGGTATATTTGCTTCATTTTTCGCACTCCTTGCAAGAGATCTCTTACCCAGGCAAATCGAACAATGCATATTTAACGCGATAGTTTTTCTGATCATCGATTATCAATCGTTGCCGTAATCCACTTACATTTCAAACGCACAAATTCCCTCGAGCATTTATTCTTAAAAAAAAAAGAAAAAAAAACTCCGTATACCAACCGTGCAAACACTTGCTTTTTCAGCCGGGCAAAACAAACGCTAAATTTACACAATCAATTTCCCAGCAGGAAACCGAGCCCTGAAAGCTCGTCGCTCGAGCAAGTTAAAACCCACTCGGCCGACGGGATTACAAATTCCCGCGCAAGAAAATCAAACGCTCCGACGTTATACATCGCCTCTCGGATTTAGCATGAAAACGATTTTGTTTCAAAGTCGCCGTGAATTTGAAGGAGCGAGTGCATATGCGCACAAGCGACTCTCGCGCTTTGCGAGCGCGTCGGTATACGAAAATATGCGGCGGGCAATGAAAAGAGCGCGAACTAATTCCCTTTACGTCGCTTAAAAATTTTCGGTCGAGCGACGCGCGAAAAAGTGCGAGCGAAGATCAGCGAGCGCTTCTCTTGCAGCGATGCGCCAACGCGTGGGAGGTATTGGCTCGGATAAAATAGATTACTTTTGGACTGATAATTTCAGAAGGCTTTTCGTGCTGTGAATTTGGAATATTTTGTTTTTTTGGTTAATTATTTTGCGTAGTTGCGATAAGAACGGCTGGACTTGTTTTACTCGATTTTTATTCAAATTTTGAGAGGAAAACTAAGAAAAAAAAAAAAAAAAAATTAAAAAATTAGGGAAGAAAAATTTGAGAAACTGTAGTTTTATTTGAATTACGTAATTAGATTGTTTAAATACAAAGAGGGATGACTACTGCAAAAAGATTTCGGCAGCTTGAAAAGCTGAATAAAATTGCACTGCTTTTAATTGAAATATCTGGTTGTATTATGCAATCCTTCATCCCCTACTGTTTTTATATTAGTAAACCATGTTTGTGCAATTATTTTTAAACCTTCAACGCCTCAAATGAAAGGTTATTTTACTGGCTTTAAAGCGGCGCTGCTGTTAATTCTGTTTTAATTTAGTTTTTGTGAATCTGTAATATTTTCAAATAAATTGCTTCTAAAATAAACACTGCATAAACTAGCAATTGCATAAAGTCAATATTTAAAATTATACTATATATAATTCCAAAAATATACTTAATCCGACATCAATCGATAAAAATAATTGCACTTTTGCAGGTAAAATGCATCATAAGTTATTAACACTAATACGCTAATTTAGCGTAAAAAAAACGACGTATTTAAAAAGCCGCTCTCATTTTTCAAGCTGAATAGAAGGTAACCGTTCTGGAAAAAATACGGACAAAAGTCCTTTTTACGGAAAGGAGGAACATATGCCGCGACGGCTCTCTCCTGTAAGACCCGCTTTGAACTTTTACGGCCGCGAAAAGCCGGGGAGATAAGTAATTTTTTAAAAACTTGACTTTGGCATCGCGAGGAAAAGTTTCGCGGGGCTCGGGGACAGGCGAGAAAATTTTTCAAAGCTAAGAAATCAAGGGGGTATTCACACGGCAATAGAAATAATGAATTTCGAAAGTTTTGCGCGCGCGCCAGCCGCGGACAAAACTCAAAGGGACTATAACTAAGTCTTTACCGCATTGTTGGGAAACAAGGCGAAAGCCTGAAAAGAAATTTAAATGGAAAAAATACGGGAAATTTAAAAGTACCGAAGTACCGAAAGCTTTTAGATACTTTGGTTCTGGAAATGGGGTAAGATTTTAATGATGCGAATTATGCGGGAGAGAATAGGGGGATTTTGAAAGTTTTATTTTTAGTGTTTTAGGGAAATAAATTAAGTTTTAAAGTGGAAGAAAAGGAATTGTGCCAGGAGGACGAGGAAATTACTTAAAGTTCAGTAACAGACATTGTCGCAATTCAACGGCTGTAAAATTTAACTGAATCGGACTGACAATTAAAAGGTCTAACTTTGATGACTTGAAAGATTTGTTCGCAGAGCTGTTAATTTTAATAGATCAGTGGGAATTTTTACCTTGTCAAGCAAAATAATAGAACAGGTAGGTCAAAAACTCTTGTTTACTCTTTAAAAATCAGCGTTCTGAACCAATTAGCAGCACAAATTAAGAAGTAGGGAATCAATACTTTAAAACAACTTTCAAGCCGAGCGATTAACATTAAATTAAAACTACCCTCGTCAGCAGTTACGCATTGTGCAAAAATGTTCCCTAACAAGAAACTTCTTTATAATAGGCAAAACTTTTTTTCTCCATCAAAATCCCGGTAAGTTTCAAAAATATTTTCCAAGAATAACTTTTCCGTGGCTTATTCGCGTTCCAGAAATTTAGAGCACGCGAAATTTTAAAAAACTCTCACGTTTCGAGGTGGCTTAAATTCAAATCTTTTCTTTTGCTTCCAACGCCACTCGATCCTATCATTTTACTCTGCAACCTCAGACCATTTACTCCGCACTACTCTAAATATCGCCAAAATTCCCCCAAAATCCCATTGAAAGCTCGAAAATCGTCGAGCCTTCGAGGCAAGGTGTCAAAATTCCACCTCGCCGCGCGAAAAATAGTTCGCGAAAGACATATTATGCGACACCTAATAACCCCGCTCGCTCCGTGGCTCGACTAAAAGGCGAGGCGTTAAAATTCAGGAAACTCCCAAGACACTCGGCCCCGGACTCTCGCGGCAAAGAAAGAAGACAAGTCATGCAAAGCAAGCATCAGCGGCAGAAGCAGCAGCAGCAGCCGGCGGCCGCTTTAAATAAGGGGTTAGCCGGCAGCGCACACACACACGTATGTGGGTCGAGTTCTCCGCTTCGCTCCACTTTTACGCGGTTGCATTTCCAGTGTCTCTCTCTCTCTCTCTCTCTCTCTTGGCGCCGTGCACTCGAGCTAAGTGCGCCGAGCATGCATGCGGAAGATCTAAACTTGTGACCCCTCGGAGCGGGGTGTATATTTCTCTTAAAAAGGTGCGATCGAGGACAATGTCGCCTGATGCCCGGAGAGCTCCTAACGTTTCAATCAGGCGTTATTGTCGAGGGGCCCCTGGCATTGATTGCGCGATTCTTCAGATCTGTGTCGGTGGGTTAAAAGCTCGACGAGCTGGAGAGGACACTCTGGGGGCGGGGGAAATGCGATTATTGCCAGGGAGGCGATAACGCGGTTGGGAAGTTTTTAACTGCCGAGCGTTGCGTCATAAGAATCGGCTGCAGTTCGCGAGTCAATTTGCCCGCGGATGAAATGCAAAAAGAGTTTTATGGATAAAAGTTGCGGTTAACGTTTTAATGTATGCTAAATGCGTCCCGGGCACCTATGTTGTGCTTTGGTAAGACTAAGAAGTACTCTTCGGTGAATATTTTACGTTATGGACGGGATTTCAGCGGGAACTTTGAATGAATCAATTTGAAAGTTTGTTCCCGAAGCTGCATAATTCCGTGAATAAGTTACGAGCTTCGAAGATGAAAAATAAAAGGAACGGCTCGTTATGATCAATCATTCAATAAAGCTTAGGGCAAAATATTCCAGACTACTTAAGATTATACTTATGACGAGACCGCAATGAACGTTTATTTTATTTTACAGTTATTTTAATGGATTATATAATGTTATTGCTGCAAAAACTATAAAGTAGAAATAAATCTGTTATTTAAAATTGTTTACAATTTTTTTTACAAATTGATAAATATAAATTGAAATCTTTATATTCAACTGCAAAATATTTTTTACACTCGGCATAAAAAATTTACAATAAAAAACGCAATTAAATGGCTACAACTAAACAACATTTTTTAATTAAAGCGTCAAATTGAAACGTCACGTCATAAATCAATTCGATTTAATTAAAATTTTCGTTTGGCCACTCGTAAGCTTAGTAAACACAAATATAAATATTATTTTTTCATTTTTTTTTTTTGATCACGAAAAAAAGGTAAAGCAGCCATCTACAAAATTGTGTAAAAGTTTACTTTGCGCCACCGCATCTCGGATAATACTTTTCCGCCCCCGATTTTCCGCATTTCAAACAGAAGGAAAAAAGCAGCTCTCTGCCTCGAAAATCTTCTTCCGTTGTATATTTCAGCTCAGATCTGAGCTAATCCTCGCATGAGGACAGATCGGATCGGGGCTCTTAGCCGGTCTTACGCGCCAGGACCTCCTTCTGCCGGATTCAAAGGAGCGTCCCACTTGGCTCGCTCCACGTGAATTGAAGCTATCGATCCGCGAAACTCGCTGGAAATAAATTCCCTGAATATATGAAGCCTGCTAAAGTTGGTTATAAGAGGTATTAATAGATCGGGTGGATTGCGGTTAAGCGTGTAAAACAATGGAATTGTCTTGCTTATGTTTGGAAGTATTATTAGATTGACGGTCCGTTGTGGTCTAAAATTTTGTAAATGCAGAAAATGTTTCAGTTTGAAATTAATTTTGAAGTTGATAAAGTGAATTCTATTTTTGCTATCTGGAATTTTTAATTTATCTTGCGGAATTATCGAGAAGGGTGTATAAAAATTTAATTATTAAAATTCAATATTATGAAATACTTCAACATTGAAAAAAATTAATAAAAAATAAAAAATTGCATATTTTTAAAATAAAGCATCTAAAAAAACTAAGAAATTCTCGAAATCCTCAAAGGTTGAAACTGATCTTAAATTCTCTCAATTTCATAACCATCTTTTTCAGCGCACAAAGTAAGCACAGAAGCTCTGGAATACACGATAACAGCCGGCTATCACCCCAAAATTCTCAAATTTCCCAATATAAACCCAGCGGCGCGAGAGCCCTACAACAACAATACCCCTAAACCAGAGAAACGTAGTAGAGTATCATCCTGCAGCCCTCGTCGAAGCGCCGGCGTACACCAAAAGTCATTCCCAACACCATCCGCCGCTTCCCCAGCGACTCAGCAGCTTCTCGCAGCAGGGAAACCCTCCCGTACGACCGAGGAAGACGAGTCTCAAGACCGTCCTCACGTACCTCGCATACGGCAGGAGGCGCGAAACTCGTGGGTACATAGAGGCTCGGCGCTAACTCGCTGCTAAGTGCACTTCCGGCACAATTATTACCCACTTTGAGGATAATTCGACGAGCAGCGCTGTGCTCGGCGCCGTACGCTCCCGACGGCTAAACTTCCCCTCCTCCCCTCGGCTGCGAATTACGACATTTGATTTTTCGAGCTGGCTGCACCGCCTCGCGCGCGCCTCGCGTAAAATACAGTTTTAATTTGCAAGCCAGCCGAAGCCGGCACGTTGTACGTGTCGGAGAGAGGAGAGAGCGGCTGCTGCGACAAAAGGACGCGCTGCCGCGCCGCGGAGGAAGTTGCGAGAGGAGAGAGAGAGAGAGAGTCCGGCTTAAATTACCGGGAATAAATCACGCTGAGAAATGCGCGCGTATCGCGGATAATAACTTCTTTACCGAGCGGGGGAGACAGCCTGCGGAACGGACGTTCTCTCTCTCTCTCTGCTCGGCGAAAATTCAATTCAGGCGCGGATGCGCGACGCTAAAAATTTACTCCCATTGATTCGCGGGATATATTCCGAGCTTAATGCTGCCGCGAGTTTTACGATTCTGTAGAGCGCGGGATGGAAAAAAGGGAGTGCGGCGTGATTAATAAACGACGGGGCTTTTTGTGTTCGCCGCGCGCTGCGAGCGTTAAAAAGCTGCCGCTGGAAAAATGCATATATGAGCGATCGCTGCTTTTTGAATCCGCGTTTTCGGAGGTAAAGACCCTTCGGTAAACAGATTTTAAAATTGTGACTTTTTTCGTATGTTGATACTGTAATGCCATTATTGATGTTACATAATTTTATAGCTTTTTTTTACAAAACTTTCGAAAAAATACTGCACGCGAAAGGACGAGTAACGTTTACAAAGTTAATTGTGCTTTGCTTTTAAAAAGAGCAATTAGTTTCATTCAGCAAACAAATTCAGTAGGATGAAATTTTCCTAAAAAAGTTTTTACTCTACACAGTTTTTACACAAAATATTTTTTTATCGAATGGTAAAAATGCATTTAATTACTTATTTTTATCGAGACCTATTCAAAAAATATATTTAAAAATACAAAAACATTTTAAATACTTTATAAGGTTTAAATTTATACATATTCACTAATTACAAATAACTACCATATTAAGTATGAGCAGCTTAATCTTTCGAGGGCCGGAATTTCAGGGGGCATATCACCCTAAAAAACCTGGTATAAGAGGTATTATATTATGGACTGATCGTATACAAAGTGTCGACCATCGGTTGGGCCAGTATACCCAAAAGGTTACAGCCCATGTTAAAAATTTCAAGTTCGAAAAAAATAATCTTTTTAATACTGGATAACCTTTTTTCATCATGAAAATGAAATATTTGTTAAATTCTACATGTAACTAAGTAGCTGAACCACTTTTAAACCATTTTTCTAAAAAAATCTAAGATAAAAATACGAGAGCTATGGGGTGGATAAAGATAAGCATTGTTAACCTATCTACAGAATTTTTTTAACATATTAATCAGTGCCCCTCGCAGGGCTCCTTCGTGATACGGCCCGCAACGCCGGAGCCACCTTAAACAGTTCATTATCAAATTTCAATAAAAAAAAGTGTTAAATGACGTCAGTAACAACCAACTTTCAATAAGAAAAAGGTTTCAACTGAAAGGGCCACTGATCAGTCGTAACCGAACGAAAAGACGTCGCCGCGACAGAAGCGAACAAAGAAATTGTAGGCGACCCTATACACTTGGCGTCTATAGAAGGAGCAGAGCAGAGCTCGGCAAACAAGGGTCGAGCAGCCGCGCGCGCAAAAAAAGGACAATTTGAAAGAACAGGAAGACCGTAATGACCAAGTTCCTCTGTTTTGCTAATTATCCAAGTGTAGGTAGCCGACTCTTTACTGCGAATTCCACTGGCTTTCTTTTTCTCCGCGGCCATCATCGTTTTCTGGCACGAAACTCGCTCGTTCTTCATAATCATTATTAACCCCCGCGCTACTTATTTGCTTGAATAAATTCGCGTTCGCACCGTCGGGGAGTATTTCCTGCTAAACCGACTTTCCCCATTGAAGCCGCTAATTCGTTTTTAAGATTGTTTGCGCTTACAGTTATTGCCGTATCGTTTGGGATTTATAGCTTTTGTAGGAACATTTTAAGCTTCGGTTGGGAAGCGCTTAAACTGCTTAGTTCATTATTAAAAGCTAAGTTAAGTACTTCAAAAATATAAATCTCTTATACTAGCTTGTTATACAGGATTAAAAATCCATTTTTTATTTTTACGCTTATCAGATTAGTTTACTTAAAATAATTCCCACAAAACAAACAGTTCCGATCCTCTATTTTTGACTTCGAACCAATCCCAGTCCAAAACTCGAATCACCTCGCTCCCGCGAACCCAATCCAGATCCTCGAACCGTACCTAAATCGATGCATCGCGCAACTCCTCAAAGACCATCCCGGCATTAGGACGCAAGAACCTGGTAAGCTCCCGCGGACCGGACGCGAGCAGGGATTAATCAGCTGTTTCGTACTTTATCCCCGCGAGTTTCGGTCGGCGCGACGGTCAACTTTACGGCCCGGCGGCGGGGGAGGGGGTGGCGATGATGCATGCCGCGGAAACGGGCGCGTTCCGGCCGGTTTTATCGCTTGGCAGGGGCCACTTGCGTTAATGACGGCATTGGGAATCACTTTTTAAAGGGCCCTCGTGCGGCCTCGCCGTAAATGAGCGCCCCCCGTACCTCCTCGCTGATATAGCGCCGATCGTTTCGCAGCGGCGTAACGACCTACGAGTGGCCCGCTCCCTCCCTCTCTTTCTCTTTAAAGGCATCGTTCCGCCCTCGTTTCTCCTTTATCGCGGGCTTCTTTCTGGGATTCCTTTTTTTTTCTTCTTTCCTACCGAGCGTCGAGTACTGAATTGCAGACGATACGGTTTTGTTGCGCGAGAGCTCTACAAATGCTCCTCGTTGAGCTTTCTTGCCGGGGGAGATTTTTAAGCTTGTTTCTCGATGATTATTAGGAAATGAAAATTATTTTCTGCTGGCTGCGGGGAGATGTTTTTTAGTCGCGGTGAATCGTGAGACGTTCGGCTGTGCAATATCCATTGAGCTCTTAATGAGGCTTGAAATCGCTGAACTGATAAGGATAAAATAATTTCTGTAAATATTAATATCGCGTTAATCTTGATGTGATATTTGTTTGTTTAATAAATAAAATGTGTTTACTTTCAACTCGTCTATAATTAATGCAGCTGACAGTAAATGTAAAATTAAAAATTTGGCCAGATCAAAAAAAGAAACTTAATGAACGGCGAACGAGCGCAAACATTTTTAAGCGTATTTTTTAGACGTTGAAACATCATTGTGCTATCTTGCCTCTTTTTTCTTTAGTGGTTCTCTGCTTGACCTCTATTCATTCGTAATGCACACCACAAGAGGCAAGAGGCAAGTTTGCCGAGCCAAACTGTCTGCCAAGGGAGTATATAAAAAAGACGAGAATTCTCGAAATTTTAATAAACAATTCAAATAAACTTGTTACCCCTAATTATTTACTCAGTAAATTTACTCAAAAAGAAGGTATTTTTCGTAAAAAATAAGCAACAGGAGTCCTTATGAGAATGAATGAATTAATAAATTAAACTTGACCACATGAAGCAGTGCAAAAGAAAAATAAGATTCTTTAAGGTGTGCGAAATTTAAAGCTGCTGGATTTAGAAAAACTTGAGTTACAAGTTTTCAGCAAGTCGATCAGAACTTTTTCTACTGCAGTGCTCTGCAATCGTTTTATAACTTACAAAAGAAACATGAAAGATACTGAATACATATCATAAATTAAAAAATAATATAAGCAGGTCAATATACTTTAGTTAATATTATCAAAAAATTTGAGATTTTGGAATTCATTAATATTGCAAATAAGTTATAAATTTAAACAATGTTTATATTTAAAGAAGATATAACTTTTTGTAAATGAGTCACTGTAACTTCAATACTCATCCATATATCAGATTTTCGTACTAATAATTTACTAATACTTTATTTAAAAAAAAATTGCAATACTGTAAACGTATCTATGAGATAATTTTTGACTTTATTCCAAAAAAATATATGCGTGAAATTATTCAAAATATTGTTCTAAACGTCATAGTACAATTAATAAATCACAATTTGTGCTGAAAAGACTTTTAATCCCGGTTAATTATATTTGATTTGAAAGTTTTGAACACTTGCCACGTCTTTTATGTTTACTGAACTGTCAAATATTAAGTTTTTTATGATTTCCGCTTTTATGTTTTCCAGGTGATGCATAAGAAAACGATCGACGTAGAATAATGGGTAAAATGCTTCAATAAAGTTTATTTCATAAATCAGAAGAACTATTTGCTTTCGGTGAATCTATTGACATATTGCAGTGCATAATCATTTTATGTAGAACGTTAAGTAGTATTTATAATGGAAGCAAAAGTAAAAAATATATTATTATATTACTGATCTAAACGTGCATTTCAAATATATTTTGTAATGCGGAGAATATCGATGTAAAGATGTTAACTATACTTACTTAGGGAACTTTGACTCATTATAATATTTCAACTAGGTTTTTAATTAATTAAAACTTACAATTTATAATCACTTTTCAAATTCGCTGCTGTGATAATTGCATACTGATACTCACCTGTAACAAATAAAAAAAAAAAATTATAAATTATATTAATATTTATAATATGTATAACGTTATAAATTAATTTTGATATATCCTACAAAATAATTTTCATTATGTTTATCTTTTAATCACACTCTTAAGTTCAAATAAAATTCTTTTAATTTTTTTTCCAAGTCTTTTAGACAGTAACAAATAAATTTTCCATTTTTTATAAAAACAATTGATAAATAAATCTTACTCTACGATAACACAAACTTTCCAAACACGAGCAGGAAAGAAGGCAATTAATTGCGCTTCATTGATTGATCTATATTCTTAAACATACACCTAAAACTTCATTGAAGGCAACTCCGTCATCAGCTGTGTTTGATTTCATTGTGTGATTCTATCTAACTAGTGTACACAAGTGCAATTATGTAAAATTTTATAGAATACTAAGTATTTAAATTCGCTTGAACGGTACTAGCACAGGCAGTCTTGATTCCGTCCTCAAGATGATGAGTAAAGTTTTTCTTGTTTTGGCAGTGTGCCTTTGTGCTGTGGCTGTTCAATCCGTTAGGGTAAATTTATAGACTAATATAGATAAACAAAATGTATCGTTTTCTAACGATAATTTTAAAATTTTCCTTTAGTTCTGAGAAATTACTTGAAATCGATTCAAATTAATACGTTTTTTTAATATGTTGATAGGTTAGCGAATTAAGTGACGAACAAATCCGAAAATTGTTCCACCGTGAACGTAATGAAAGTAAGTTAATTTAAACATAAATAAAAGTGTTGTATGATTTGAAAATTACTAATTTAACTGCATCGTATTTCAGTTCCCAGCTATGAATTCGCAACCCTAATCGAATCATCCGACGACTCGCACAGATCTAAGAGAGAAACCCGTCCCGTGGAATTCGAAGTCGAGGGTAGGAAAGTTCAATTGAATCTGAGACCGATCAGACATGAAGCTGTATCTAATTATATCCCTGTATGGACTGTTGAAACCGACCGAAACAAGCCTTCCGGACACTCTTACAGCAAAGTTCCTCAAGTAAGTTCAGAATTTCATTTAGATCTAAAAATTTGAACCTTTATTTACAAACGCGATTTTTCTAGGAAATAAGTAAAATCGATGGAGTTTTCTACCAAGATCCCGAGAAGTTCGCTACCATGTTGGCTTACTACAAAGATAAATACATCTATTATGTAAGTTAATTATGCATACTTTAGATGTAGTTAAAATTATGATAATTGCAAGTTCCTAATGTTAGTTAAAAGTTGATTGAAACTTTTTAATGTCAATTTTTAGTAAAAATATATTTGACAAAACTTGCAGAATAATTCATAGCGAGAAAGTTAATTTGACATTACTTCCTAGGACGGTATTTTCGGTGAAAGCAGCATGTCCAAGATCGTGCGATCTGTTCCAGAGAAATGGTGGAAGCTCGGAGGAACTGACTTGGGTGACGACTACGTTGTTTACGGCGTAGACGAAGACACCGGCACCACTAAGCCAAGTAAGTTTGTGCAGGTTCCGCATCGTCAAGAAAATTTAATCAAAACTTATTTTGAACTTTGAATTATTTCTTTTTTATAAAGTTGAAAACGATGACCAATTCCGTGGAGAGTTATTGGAAAAGCCTTTGGACATCCTGTACCCAAAACTTCTTCTCATCTTAGACCACAGCTACTTCAAGTAAGACAATAGTAGCATAAAAAGCAAGATGATTAAGTATAGAAAAAAAAACGAGCGTTTTTCAAATATTTTTCAATTAACAGGACTCTCGGAGAAGACGTTAACGAAGCACTCCGATACGTCGCTACTTTCTGGAATGCAGTAAACTTGAAATACAGTAAGCTTACCAATCCCTCTGTGAAAATTGTGATCACCGGTGTCATTATCGCCAAGGTAAGACTGTTTCCCAGGTCTCTAAGATAGAAAATGAAACGTGGCTCTTAATATTTAACCACATTTTTTAGGATGACACAGCTTTGAGGTACGTTTACGACAATCGCAACAGTACCAACATGGAGCAATTGAACAGTAACAAACTTCTGCTGGACGGAGACAAATATTTCCGTAAAGAATTCCCATCGGAAGTTGACTTCAAGAACTACGACTCAACCATCACAATGACAAGGTACAGTATTGCTGTGGTTTCATTAAAAACTCTAGTTTTAGTTTACAGACAATTAATTAAATCTTCTTATTTTTCTAGCTTGGACACCGGAATCATTGCGGGTTCTGCATACTTAGCCAAGATTTGCAGTGATTACAACAACATTGGTTTCGTGAGAGACGACGGAAGCTTCTCTGGACTTCAACCTGGAGTGCACGAACTTGGACATTTGTAAGTTTGTTATTTGAAAATTAAGGAAAACGGAGTGCTAATAAAACTTAAGATTTAGATTTCCGTGTGAAAATTTATTAAAAAAACTAATCGCATTCTACATTTTCAGACTGAGTTTGAACCATGACGGCAATGGAAAAGACGGTACCTGTGACAGCTACCCAAATGAGAATACCAGCACTATTATGGCACCATTCGTAGCATCTGTTGAAAAATACATTTGGTCCGAATGCAGCAAGGATACTATCAGAAAGTTTGCAGCGTGAGTAAAGTTTATGACTAATGAAATGCGCTAAAAAGCAAAATGAACCCTTTGAAAGCTAGGTTTTAATAATACTAATTTTTTAATAACAATTGCTAACCAATTTAAATCTTTTTAGGTCGAAAGCTGCAGAATGCATGAAGTACCCTCACCGTCGTTAATACGATACGCTTCAAAATACTCAGTTATTTATTAAAAAAAATTAATTTTTCCTATTTATATATATGTTGTGAATTTTATATTAATAAATTTGATATTACAAAAGTAAAACTTTATTCTTATATTTTAATAATCTATACCCATAGTATTACACATAATTATGACGTCTGTTATTTGATGGTTAAATAGAAATCGTCAGATACTTTGTGTATAGGCATATTGTATAGTAAGAATACTAATGAATTTCTTATCTACATATTAAATAAAACACGTCACTGACACAGAACTTCAAAAAAAAATCTTTACAAAATTCCCAAGTAAAAATGTGGCATTACGTATAGATTTTCCTGATTAATTTAGGCATTTTATTTCCTGTTACCTACGTACTTTAATGACGAAAAGTGTGTTCAAGTGGTATTTACATACCGTTTTTATTTACATACAAAACAATACAATGAATATATATTCAAAATACGTTTGTTATAAAATAGTTATAAAGAGCCTGATAAATTCTCCAGCGCCGATGTTATTAAACGTCAGAATCTATTTAATTTCCATAACAACGCGTCATAAAACGTTGAAAGTAAATCCACAGTAAAAAAGCAGGCTAAAAAAACATTTCAAAAAAACCGTAAAGTCCGTCAAATTGATATATTTTACGACGCGCTTAACATCGAAACTTTTTCATTTTTCCCCTCGAAATAAAATCATGCTAAAATAATGAAAATTAAGCAGCTCCAATTTCCGTCCGGAATTGAAAATTTCAGTGCGGCTCATGCACGTATACACACGGAGAGAAGCTCTCTCTCGGCCCCCCGCGGGATGCTCCGAATACCCTACCCGGAGACGAGAGAGAGCGGCGCTATTTTACAATCCAGTTTACGATCTCGCCAAGTACGAGCGATGGATCCCTTATTTATTATAATCCAACTCACGTAGTACCGTCGCTCCCCTCTCGCCCAGGTGTATCCCCCTCCCCGTACGTCGGCGATCCTCTTCCCGGCTTCACCCGGTACACCGACGCGAGTAAAATACTCATAGGATACACGGGTCCAGGGGGCTCCTTTACTGCGCCGCCGTACGAGAACTGATGCAGAAAGAGAGTAGCAGCCAGCTTTTTCGGTCCACTCGGCCGCAAGACACACGCGTACACACACATATACACACTCACACATATTGAGAGCGAGTTTAAAGCGCGGAGCAGCAGCAGCAGCGGCGGCGGCTTTCAGCGGAGGATCGACCGCCCTTTGGCTGCTGGCTCGGAAAACCTTCGCGTCTCGTCTCCTATAGGTATATACTGTAAAACTTTCATTGTACCTACTCATCCGCTCTCCCTCTCTCTCTCTCTCTCTCCCCGGGAGCATTTTCTCGCAAAATATTCCATGAAGAATATTTCCCCGAGCATTGTCGTCGTTCGGCCGTTGTTTTCTGCGCGGCACATCGCGTACACGCGAGCAACGGGGGAGAGGGAGGGAGGGAGGGAAAGTAGGGCCCTCCCCCCCATATCAGGAGTGCCGCTGATGCTTAACAAGAGAAAATCCTGGCCGGCTCGGAAGCGCGCGCAGCTATTTCCCAGTGATCTTTCCGTCGGGGGGTGTTGTTTATTTTGCACCGTCGGGGGAGACGCGGCACCGGGTCGCGAGGTTAACGCGACGGATCGCGCTGAAGGGGGGACAGATTTTTTTTTTTTTTTTTGCGAGCTTT
>UCOM01001254.1:0-45387 GCA_900474385.1 Ormyrus pomaceus
GAGAGCTGCCGCCCCCCCCCCCCCCCCACCCCCCCTGCTTCGATCCTACGTAATGGCTAAATTGTGCGATGCTTTGGTAAAAAGCTTGAAAACACCGGGGCTTTACATTCAAGGTTTACGTAACATTCAATTACCCGCTCGATTATGCAGCTGTAACCCCGTTTTATAGTTTGTAAGATAATTAGAGACTGGGAGTGGATTCTATTTGCCTGTTTTGTTTTTTATCGGGGCTTCGCTCTATAACGAAAACATGCTGCAAAATAATTGTTATGTCATTTTTCCACGGTTTCTAATGTAGGTACTAATTTAATGAGCGAAGTTTAATTGAATGCAATTAAAAAGCAAATAAATCAGCGTTCCTAATTAACTACGGTTAATACAGAAATCGGCATATAAAAATCTTCTCCGCTACTAAAGCGTCCAGATAAAACAACAAAAAAGTATTGACTTGCTGACACTTGAACATATCGCATTAAAATATTTCAAACAATCGAAAAAAGTGTTATTCCAAACCTACTGAAGAAGGATGCGCCAGAATCCTTCAGTTGTTTTCACTCGCGGACCGCTCCGACGCGCGTTAAAAAGCTGACGAGCGAATGATTGGACGGCGCTCGCTTGATAAACAGAAGCGCAATACAACACAGAACACAGTTTCGCAATCATAAAATTACACGCAGCTGCGAGCAGCAGCCTCGCTCCAGTTTGATTCGGCGATAAGCGTCGAGTTCGCAGTGTACAGAACCGATTTCGAACCGCTCACTTTGGCGACGGTGCGCGCAATGCGCATATATACACAGACAGCCCCTCGGCCGTCCTTATTAGCCCTTCGCGGCGCCTACCCACTTGGAGCTGGGGAGCGGAGAGGGGGGATGCAGCTTGCGCACACAACCCACCTCATCGCATCGACGTTTACGATTACGACGGCGCCTGCAGACAAGCGCGTTAGGCCGAAAATTGATACTCCGCATTAACGATCGGCCACTCTCTGCGAGGGCATAAATAGGCGGCTCGTTCGCGAAAAATAAGAGCGCGCGCGAGCCCCCTGCCAAGTCGCCCGAGCCTGCGCCTGTAAATTTAATAAGCTCATTTGGAATGGCTCCAAGCTCGCGGGGCCGCGGCCCCGCCCGCAGGGAAGCCCTCCAAATTGCGCCGCGAGCTCCCCGAATAATTTATTAATTAACGCCCCGGAGCCGGGGCCGAAGATCCGCTTTTATTCTATCGCGCGAGAACTCCGATGAGACTTATGCTCCCTGTTACACTTGAGTTTCATGACATCACGCGCCGAGAGGCCGTCGCTCTCGGCTCCACGGGCAGCGACTCTGGCTATTATTGCGTGCTTCCACCCGAGTTTTATTCTAAAGAGGCTAAGTTATTTTCGAGCCGGGGAGAATGCGTACTGTCACATTTTAGTTTGCTTCGCCAAAGGAGATTTATATTTGCTTTTTCATTTATTTTTATTACTTGGGAAAGCGCTGAAAAGCAAGCGAGGTAAAGCGCGGCGTTCAACTTTACTTATACAGACAGGGATATATTTGGACCTGGCAATTTGATGACCCGAAAGTAAAGTTAAAATTAAACACTCAAAGTGGAACACTAATTTTATAAACTATAATAATCGATAAAATCCACTTTTTTTACATTAATTCACTCGATCCAATTTCGATACGCTGAAACTCAGCTGCCGTCAAAAACTAAAATTTATATAAAATAAAATTTCGGGTTAATCGATTAGTATATCCATCGAGAAGCGACCGAAAGCGTCGAAAAATAAGTCACAAAAAAGCCGTCGTCAATCCTGCGCTTCGCGCGCCAGTAAAGAGCCAGTAAAAGCCTCGAGACGCGACTTCATTTCATTTGATTGCGGAGCGAAGGCAATTCGCGCTCCGACATGGACTTTTGCGCGCGACACCTTTATCGCGCGCGCGTCCGCGAGACCTCATCGTAATTCAACTGGCAACGGAGAACCGGGCGTCATTCCGCCCCGAGCAATTGTACGCACGGAGTGTTGAACGAGAGAGAGAGAGAGAGAGAGAGCGGGTCGAGCGCGGCCACTCGTTATCTCGTCACTGACCAGACTCGGGAAAAAGTCCGATGATTAAAAATAATTCTTTTAAACGAGCTTTGCCGAAAATCATCGTTAGCGGTCGCTGTGCTTATTTGTCTTTTGCAGTTTGATTGACAGCTGTTATTCAATTTTTCTTTCCTGGCGCGAAAATATTTTGATTAACGAATCGAATTCGATGGACGATGCACAAATCACAAGCTCTGTGAAAACGTTGGTGTAATTACTAATCATGATGGCAGAACCTCTTCGATAACATTATTACTCCAGGATAACATTATTATATTAGTCCAGGCTGATGCATGTAAATCAGGCGTCTTTAGAGTATTTTAATGGAGAGGCAAATTTATTTGTAAAGTAGGAAATGAAATCTATTTTCGGGGCCGAATTAATAAAAAAAATTTCAAAAATTGACTATTATTCGCTAAAAAAAATACATTCAAAAGTTAAAATAAAGTTATTGACATTTTTAGATTATCTTGTAAATAAAAATAAAAATAAATAAAATTTTACTGTAATCAGACCGATAATTTATTCTTTATAAAACATAAACTTTTGAGTCGAGCCATAATAATGAATCGAAAGTATTAGATTGCTCGGAAAAGGATTCAATAGGATTCAATCTCATTAGACGGTCTTACGGAAAACGTGATTATTCATCAATGGCCGAAGGGAGGAAAAAAAACTGCGAGAACATATTTTTCCGGATAATCCAGTCGTTACGAGAAGCGCCGGGGGGGAGGGAGGGAGAAGCCAAAGAAAAGCAGGAGAAAAGTCTGCGGTCGAGTCCCCTCATGATTTCTCTGCCGCGAATCTATCCATATAACAAGTGTTTGTAATTTAAAAGCGCTCAGTTCAAGCCCGGACCTTTGTCGCCCGTTGCGCACTCAAGCTTCGTTATGCAACGAGGCGCCAAGGTGCTCTTTCGCGAACGAGCCTCGAGACTGTAATGAACGTTCGCTGCTCGTTCGCAAGCTCCTGCATTCCGGCACGGCTTCTATCTACTTCCGCGAACTCCTCCTCTTTCCCTCCCCCCTTCTATCCCCTTTCTTTCCGCCTCTCATTTTTTTAAGTTTTCATCTTCATTTATATCGCTAGCACTTTGTTCTCCCTTCGTAGCTTCTATATTATTTCCGACTGCGGATGGAATATCAAAAATGAAAAATTGTATAACAGCGTGTAAAATGGCAGAACATTTTATAGAAAAACTTACGAGGGATAGATTTTTTATAAAAAATGAACATCATTCTTAAAATTTTGCTTTCCATCAGACTTCTAATAATTGCATTAGTTCAGTAGAGTTGACAGAAATAAAGCTCGATTAGTAATTAAAAACATATGCTCATTCATGAAAGCCAACCCAACAGTTAACAATTGAATTAACAGTAACCAAACTTGAAATTTCCCTTGGAACGTTACGCAGTACGCTTGAATTGTGTCCTACAAGACTGTACAAGCATTCAGGATTTAAAGCTAGAGCCCATCAACCGCCTTAGCGTCGATCGTCTGGGCGTCGCTCGTTCACCATCCACTTACGCCACGTCATTTGTCCCGAGCTTGTTCCTCCTAGTCTCGCATCTGCACCTACGACGTAACTGCGAACCCCGCAATATTCCGAAGGCGCCTCGCAATCCGCGGTCGGACCCAGGCACGTCGATTATTAAGGATGGCAGCCAGACACGCGCCCAGACCCCCTTTGCAAGAGCCCTTTTGCGAGGAAGCGCTAGACAGTAAACCTTCCAGTCCTGACGGCCTTTTTTTCGACCCTTAAGGATCCGGGGTAAGGTTGACTCGTTGACAGTCGAGTGTTTTAGAGTGAGTATCAGCAGTTTCCTGTGCTCCTTTGTTAGATGAAAATAGTTTGCAGAATAAGAGAAATCTCAATCTTGAAATCGCCGCCGTGAATTGACTATAGTTATTTAAAAGAAGACGAAGTGTAAAAAACACCCTACTTAGAAAATGTTTCAACGGGACGATTCATTCTTAATTGAAGGTGACTTTAATAATAAACCGATAAATAAACTGATTTTATATTCCTTTTTCATTAGCTGAGTGGTCGAGCGAGATTTCGTGATTACAAAGGAAAAAGTTTTCCCAACGAAAACGCGAAGTTGCTTAATGCCCGGGCATTTTTCACTTTCGTTCTTTTGCCGCGCGAGGCACCGTCTCCCAGATAACCAGCGGGAGAGAAAAGAAACGAGGCAGATAGCGTTTTGAGAAGTCGAAAGTTCCTTTGATAAAGGTCGGCCATATGATGTATAAATCATGAATTTTCTATTTTCGCGAAAGCTGAAAACTATGAAATTGGTTAAAATATCGCGACGCCCGGCTCGGAAAAGCATTTCGGGAGGGTCATAAATCACCGGGTGCTTAACCTATATTTTGAGCCACTCCGAATTTGATTGTTATGTGATCAAGTCCTGAAATTAACGTTCTTTTATTGCGTGCTCATGAATTCACTTGTGTGAAGTAGAGTGGTTTTAATATTCACGCAATACTTTTATTAAATCATCATAATATCAATGGGAATTGTATATATAATTTAATTGTCTCTCACTAGAATTCAATAAAAACAGTCGAGATACATAAAAGTTTCCAAAATTTTATGCGACATGCAACTTTCACACGAATCCAACCTGCCACGGAAAAATTAATTCTTCGACTTTGGGTAATCAATATCGCCTTGAAAGCCAGTAATAAGTGTAGTATGAGCCGAAAATTACCTACTCCATCTCAATTTTCAGAAATTGCATAAAATTAAATCATCTGTCTTTGGTTAAAGACTAAACTAGATTATTATACGCAGCCGAGATTCTGCTGTTTCGATTACGCGCTTCATCGAGATAACCCGATTACGGCTCGTGTAAATGTACTAGTATTATGAATCCGCATAGTAACATCTAAATTTTGGCAACTGTTTAATTTTCACGCATCAGCTTGAGTCATAGTCGTAGTAAATTAAAAGCCGAAATAATTATAATCCTGTAATTGATTATTGATATATTTATGTAATTTTAAAAAGTAAATTACAAAATTGATTGCTGCACGAGAAATAATTAAAATATGGAATCCATGGCAGGAGAGCTTGAAACGAATAACTATAAAACTGCTAGATAAAACTTCAGATAGCAAATTTATGGATCAACTAGTCGAACTGAAGGAAGTCTTAAAATAACAAGCAAGGCAATATCTGTAATAAGGTAGTTTGAAACCCGAGAGGATAAGATAATTGCACACTTTGCAAAACAAATTTTATATGTACATATTTTAAAGTAATTTCTAAGAATAATTACTAGAGAAAATAGCACTGAACTGTTATTTCCGAGTTCAGTTCTAATTTTCTTGGAATAACTTGGATTTGCAGGCAATTCGGGAAAATTTGCGAATTTTAATAACGAAAAAGGGAACGAACGATTAATTAGTCAGTACTCGTTATTAAATTTTTAGCTTGCAGTATCTTGTTGAGACGAAGAGGTTTTTATAAAAAAAATAATTGACTCAAGCAGCTGCAATCTCGCGTCTTCCTTCGTAACTCACTCCTCCCGGAGCTTCTGGAAGCATCTAAATACTATATAATAGCAAGAATCTATCTTACTGTTTGTTAAGAAGCCCGGGGTAAAAGGAGTGAAAGATAGCGAGATACAGTCGAGTTTACAAAGTCAGCGCCCAGCTATACATATAGCAGGAGAGAGAGAGAGAGAGAGAGAGAGAGAGAGAGAGAGAGAGAGAGCGGGGATCTCAAACCAGATCAAGATAGATTACCTCGTATGTCTTGGCTCACGAGGCGGACGACTACGAACCCTTTCTCCGCGGCTTCTTCCGTGCGCCTGTTAGGGGTTGGACTCGCGGAGGGAGTCGAGAGGCTCCCCGTCACGACTTAACGGTGCGCGTCAAGCCCGCGAGAGACTGGAGGAGGGAGAGACACCGAGAGCACCAAATTAAATTCTCCCCTGGGCTAACAAGTGACTTTTAATTAACGATCTTGCACTCGCGACGAGGAGCGGAGAGGGGGAGAGGGGGAGCGAGAGGAGAGAGCGTTTTATGGCAACTGGGAATCGAATTATTTTCCTTGAGATTGTAAACTGCTCGGAGATGTCATTGTTCGCTAAGCTTTCCAGCGCAAGAATCCCTCTCCCGCTCGTTTTCAACGGTATTAAGTGGGATTCTTTAACTAATTATTTTCTTTCTCACTTGTTCGAGCACTTGCGAGGAGAGCCTTCGCTTTATTGCGAGCATCAGCGCCGTAATATTCTTGACTTTGCCGCGTAAACTCCCGGCTTACTTTCGGAATGAGCTGGAGTGACGCCTGCTGGATTGCCAATACCGTATACTTTCATTTAGACGTTCCACCCTCTTCGCGCTTTTAATTTTAATTTTTTTTTTTTTTTTTTTTTTTAGAATAGTTTAAATGGAAGAGGGGGTTATATTTTCTCGTTGCGAAAACTATAGTCGTGAATTTTGGGGCACAAGCTTTTACGCGAAGGAAGGGGAAATACGACACTAAAACATAAGAAACCCAGCCTCGTTATGCTGGAGTTTTATTCATTTCAAGCGCCTGCTAGAGTTTCAATTACTCAAAACAAATGTAAAATTATACCTGATCACAAAATGTAGAATTGCCGTGTCGCAGACTATAATCTAATTGCTGTGTCGCAAACTATAATTCTAGTTGTAGTAAGTGACTTTATAATTATCACAATTAGTTTGAACCACTGAGACGAGAGAAACCTAGTCGAGGCTTTTATTATTTGAATTGTTCGGAAGATGCTTTCATGACAATAAAATTGCCATTAACGCTGCGCCTTTTGCAGATTTAGAAAAAACTACGCATAGTAAAAAGTTATTTTTTTTTTACTACCCGGCTCCCGAAATACTGTGAAATGTATAAATCATTCTAAAACGGAGGAAGAAAGTATTTTTTTCTGAATCTGCACAAGGCGTGACAAATTATTTTTTTACGTACGCTATTTTGTAGTCGATATTTTTGAGCATCATATTTTTTTATTATTAGAATAATTTTTATAAACCTGAAAAAGTTGCGAGATAATTTACATCTGTAATGAATGATCAAAGATGGAATTCTATAGTTGTCTGACCAAATCGTTTTCGTTCTACTTAATTCCGGTTCCATTAACCGGCGATAATCGCAATATCTACAAATTGTGGCTCCTTTATTATTCACGAGCGAACGCACATTATTACAGCTTGATTTTTGCGTCCGAGCACGACGCCGTTCCCGCTGAGAAAACTTTCTCGCGACTTCTCTCGTCGATCGGATTGTTATTGGCGGCGAGTCGATCCCCATTACAGATTTCTGATTCTTTAATTCGTTTAACGGCCATTACGCGAGACCGTACTCGCTCTCGAAGAGGCGGCGAAGAACGTCCGGGAAGGCAGAAGAAAAACGAGGAAGCCCGAAAGCGGCGGCAGAAAATGAGAGTCAAGGAGCGCCGCGCGGCAAAAAAGAATGGGAATAAGGAAGAGAGATATGGAGCACGCCGAAACTTTTCCATCTCATTACACCGCTTTTCTCTAGCTTGCCGCTGTTTTCTCTCTCTTTCTCTCGCGCGACCGGCCCATCAACTTTATTACTTTGTAGTCCGCCTCTCTCTCTCTCACTCTTTCTCTTTCGCGCTCGGCTCTCATTTTTATACGGCATTATTTAGCGCGCTGGAAGTGCAGAGTTACGTGCGCGAGCCTCGCTCTCGCCACTTAGACTTTCGGCCGCGCGAGCCGGCCGCGTAATGCGACGTTTGACGCGCGTATAACTTTTTGATGGGTCTTCCAGGCCAGCCAAAGCTGCCCCGGGATGGATATCCTTTTCGTGTTATTCTTTAGTGCCGAGATGACGCCGCGTTCTCGAGGATTTTAAAACTGCTTTAATCGCGCGCTCGTGCAAAGATTTTCATTTCCTTTGATTGTATAATGGCAACTTACTGTCACGTCCGCGGAATTTGAAAATTATTTAGCAGAATAAACGAGGACCGAAAGTATAGAAAAGAAGGCAGTATTGAATTATAATTTTAGCTCTGAAAGTACCTCTTGCTATACGATCATTCGTAATTAAAAACGTTTTTTTAAACTTCGCGACATTCTTCTCTGAAAAATTTAGCAGTCTGTAATTTTATTTTTTATCAAAATTAATATTCTTAGTAGCCAAAACTAAATTTTTATAATTAAAATAAGTTTAAATTAAATGGTACGCTTCTATATAACAATCTATTACAGCGCCTACAAGTATATATCGTTCGAATTTGTCTGCTCAAACGCCACAAGCTTGCCCATAGGGAAGCAAGCCAATTACAGCTTGCGTCAACTACGGGCTACTATTTCGCCGTGACAGAAACGCTCCGATATAAATTTGCCCCGCTCGCTCGTAAATAAGAACATAAGCATTGGAGGGGCCGCGCGCGTTATAAACCAAAGGCAAATACGTCGCCGCTCACGAATTGCACGTGAAATACAGGCCGCGGGTTCGTAACAGCGCTCGCGGCTCGAAGCCGAAAAAAAAGAGAGAGAGAGAGCTCAAGCTCGACGGATAAAAGTTCATTGCGACGCTTTGGGGGAGAGAGAGAGGTGTATGCTCTCTCGAGTAATCCGAATCGAGGCCGCCGCGCGTAACAGATTCTAACGGTTATGCTCACGGTTATGGGCCGGCGTCGAGGAAAAAAAGATAGAAAAGAAAAACAGCGTCTAATTAGTTGGAAATATCTGCTTCATCGGCCCTCGTTTCGCCGCCTCTCGCCTTCGAATGGCTTTCCTTTTCTCCATTTTGCGTTTATCGCGAGATATCGCGTATACCGCGTAACGACCGGGACGACGAGCACCGCCGCTCTGCGCGGCGAATCGAGCTTCGCTTCTTCTCCTTCCTTTCTTTGCCGGCCGCTTTCTTGCCCTTTTTTTTCGACTATTTTTAGCCGGGCGAACTGACCGTTAAATTCCCGTAAATCGCACTTCTGCCCTTGGCTTAATCAATTCCACTTAACCGAATTGTACGCCGGGCTTGCCCTAACGAAATTACTTCATTCGAGAAGGGAATAATAATAAATTTCCTGGATTTTTCGAATGGCCGCGTGAAAAATTCAGGCTGCGAACTCGCTCGACCGTTATGAAGTAATCGAGCTCGCGGTTTTTCCGAGTTTGAGATCGAAATTTTTGGCCATTTAGTTATTTAACTTGCAGAGGAATTAAATTTTTAGTGTATCGATATTTCCCTTTGAACCAAAAATATAATTTTTATACAAAGTGAAATTTCAGGAAAACAGGCAAACTTTGTACAAAAATAAATAATTTATTATTTGTTACAAGTTTATAAAGACTTAAATTTGAATTTTTTAAATTAAGAAGCTGTTGGATTTGTGAAATAAAAAGTTCCGCATTTCAGAGTGTCATTGACTTTTTGATGTCGGAAGAACACTGAAAATGCTAAAAGACTTTAATTAAAGGACTTTTTATTTTCAAAAGTTACAATTTTATTGAATAAATTAATACATATCTTAGTAATAAAAAAATAGCGAGTAAATAACATTGTTATGTCACTTTGTTTTAACCTTCCGTAAAATGCATTTCACCCAAAGAATTTGCAACATTTATAAAAATATGCTCAATAACAATTCACTTTTTGTTTATTTTTACAAGTCAAATCACAGAATCGAAATATTTTCCACTTCCAAAAAGTTCTAACGTCTTGAAAGTCTTTTTCGCAATACCGTCATAGCCAGCCAAGTTATGTAAACGGAGACTCCATCAACCCGACTGCACTTTTCGCGGCTCGGCTCCGCAATAATTCGCGTATGCCGAAACGAAGATATATAATAATAGTCTTCGCTGGCACTGCGCGCAAGCATTCTGACGCCTGACGTATATAGGTAGCAGCGTGAATTATTCATCGATAAAAACTTTGCTTTTCCAACGTAATTTCAAACGCTAATTTTCAATGTGATAATTCGCTAATTAATCCTCTCAGTCTTGAGAAATCCGTATTATAGAAAGAGAGAATTTTCAGGGAAGTTGCCGCGGGAACGAACGATTAATGCAAAGTACGGCCGCCGGGCGAATCTGTATCGGCGACGGTATTGTTCCGCGGGCCGGCAAAGCCGGCTTAGTGTCGAGTTAATGTCGAATGTCGAATGTTGAAAGGGTATTAGCGGCGCGGCCAAGCGGCGTAATTAGTGTGCGTTTTGGCCTACTCTCCTCGCCGCGTTTTCCTCCTCTTAATTTCAAGAGCTGATGCGGATGCTGCTGTTGCTGCACTTTGCCCGATTGCACGACAACGTGCTCCGAACGTTTCATTACAGGCATCAAGGTGCTCCGGCCGCAGGAATTTCGCGCGGACGGAGCTTCCTCGAGAATTACGCGAAGTCGATGTTTTTGATTGATGTATATTATAATAATTATGTACAAAATTGCTATAATGAAACATGTGAGAAAAGTAAGTAAGTGGATAGTTCGTAAGTTTAATCAGTTACTGCAGTTTTGATAATAACACTTATCCAATCTCGAATTATCTTACGCTCATAGATCTCAGAAAATATTGTATTACTGCTTTTTCTTAACAAAGTTTAATTTATTAATACAATTATTGACTGTTTCAATTAAATATAATAAACTTTGTTCGAAATTTAAATGAGGCTAAACGTTCATTGATCCTCTTTCGATCAATTACCTAAATAAATTTAGCTCAAATCTCATTCTGTTAAAATACTTTTGCGAACGGACACACGAGTGAATTCTATTTCGAGATATTCTAATTCGTAATTGTCAAAGCTGGAATAATGAATATCTAATAACGCTTCGCCTGCTATTCTCCTCAAAGAGAAAAACAGCTCTCGATCCCAAAGCTCGCGGTCAAAAGCCTAGAACAAAGGAGGGTCGAACCTCGCCGACGAGCAAGTTCTCGCAGCAAAAGCAGAGGTCCGCCGATATCTCCGCGGGCGCGTTGCACGCGCAGTCCTGAGCCTCGGCTGCTGCTGCCGCCGGTCGCCAGAAAGATTCTCCGCTCTCCCGGGGCGCGCGGCGCCCTTAATACCCTTATTTCGAATGATATCAATTGTTTGGACAGGACGCGAGACGGAGACGGAGCGGGCGAAAGTTTTCCTCTCGAGCTGCCGCTGTCCTTGGAGAGTACTTTAGCCGCGCTGTTGGCAGGGCCCGCGAGTTTAGGCAAATCGTCTTAATGAATATAGATGCCCTCCCTCTCGACTGCTACTCACCCCGCCGCTGACCAATGGCGGGCCGAGCTCGGGAGACGGCCATCATTTACAACTTGCGGCCCGCCGAGAGTGGAGGCGTCAATTTCGGGCTTAATCAGCGGCGCCAAGTGTAAAGTATATCGCTGCCATTCTCCCACCGCGGGCTATGCATTGCGCTTTGTAAAACGGATTATTGCCCGAGTGGAATGCGCGAGTTTAGAGTTATGCCGAGCCGTGGCTGTTATTGAAGCGGCACCGCTGCTGCTGCGCGCTGCTGCTGCTCCTGCTGCCTGCGTCTATGAAGGAGCTTTATGTGCTCTGCTTTTCGTATAAACTTCTTGGGCCGCGTGTTTTACGCCTGTATTCGCGAGTAATTGGGAGAAAAGTGAAACGCCTTGCTTCGCCAACACCCCAAGTATTGAGAAAAAACATACGCTCCAAGAGAGAGGGGGAGAGATATTCGTTCTCAAAGTTTTTATTAAATAATAAAAGTATGCGGAAGGTACCTGAAAAGTCTTGTGAAAGTCTGGCTAGCTAAGTTCATTGCCAGTGCAGGAAAATTCTGGCTAAGGCCACCATAGCAGATTTTTACTGTTTTTTTGATGTCTGGCCGAGAAAAAATATTGCTAAAGTCTGGGAAGAACAGCAAACTTGACGCTACGTAGCGATTACTGATGGACACCACTCCCATAGCAAAATTTGCGCACTCTAGGTGATAAGAGATGTTTTAAACTTTACGACTGAAAAATGTCTAGCGAAGATAAAGAAATATTTTTCTTATAACTTTTTAATATACAATTAGGGCCAAACTGTGATCGTCCCCTGACGGAAAATTTTCAGATTTACCCAGACTCTTTCAAAGGCTATTTACAAGACTTTCGCAGGCAAAGTGATTAGAAAAGAGGCAAATCTTGGACAAATTCAAGAGAAAATACTAAAAGTCTGGCATAGCAGACCAGTCAGACTTTTTCCGCAGTGGCAATGGATTTATCTAACCAGACTTTTCACGAGACTTCCCACGTACCTTCTCGATACTACTATATATATTTATCGTTTTTACGGGTAGAGCTAGCTGTGCTTTATTAGTGTTTTATTCAAGAAATAGTAATTATATTTTTCAAAAATTCAGTGTCTTAAGAACAAAAATTTGTGTAAATTCTAAATGTTAATATAATGGAAGAAAAGCATAAATTATTTTCCGAATAGAACTGTTTGCGTTACTTTAAAAAAATGCCAGCAAAAACAAAAGGATAAAAAGGAAATTTTATATTCAAGTAAAACTTTAAAAATACTTGCACTTCTTGGAATTTTATGATGCCGCCTTCTACAGAAAATGAACAATTTTCGTACAATTTTAGAACTTTTAATTAAAATCTAGAAAATGAAAACAATAAATTTAACCCTCTTATCTACCACATACGTTTCAATTTCGTATACACGAGTCGAAAAAATTCCAAGAAAGCGGAGTATAACGTATAAAAGCAGCTTTACATTATATCCCGGCTACTTGTCGCACTAGAATCGACAAAATACCGAGATAAATTTCTTGCGGCGGCCCTTGTACAAAAAGCCCGCGCGAAAATCTCCGTCTCTCTTTCTCTCTCTCTCTCTCCACCGCCGGGATCGCACAATGGGGCACTCACCCAGACTCCCACTCGCGAGGGGCTTATTTCCATATCACACGCGCGAGCATATTTCATGCAATTACGCTTTTTTCGGTGCCCGAGCGACGCGATCACGCCCGGAAATATGAATGCGCTGGAGGGTGGGGGGAGATGGAGAGAGAAAAGCGCAGGGACAGGGAGAATTGGCCGAGGGATATAAACGAGTCGCTCGCGCGCGAAAAAGACGGAAAAATCGGGGGGGAGGAGGAAGGGAAGCGGGGCCGGATAATAGTCCGGGATAGAATTGTTCCCCGAGCAAAAAACCAATCCATCCCTGAGTGTTATCGGATGGCGGAGACACTCGTGAAACGAGAGCGGCCAGATATATATATTATATAACGCGCCCGTTTTTCCTCCTTGGTTCGCTCTCGGAGCCGTCGTCGGGGCCTTTCTCTCGCACTCGGCGATTCGCGTGACTCGCCGAGTGAAAACAAGGGAATTTGGCGCGCTGTAGATTTTGACATTGATAATTAAGCGGAGCGAGGAATGTAAATTATACAGCTTGTTTTTCAGCTGATTGCATGCACTGTTCGTCAAATGCTGCTGCACGAGCTGGTCACTTGATTCTGGAATTCGTTTCCAGTTCTTTTGTTTAAGAATCTGGTTAGCAAAAATTATAGCACTGACCGCATTTTGTGGCTAGAAGCTTTGGGACGGAAAATCTTTGTTACCCTTAGCGAAAGAAAGAAATCAAAAAAGCTATATGATTGAATTTTCCAGTCAAGAAGTTAACCAAGTATTTTATGATTTGCACAAGAGAAAATTTCAATATGAGTGCCAAATAAGTTTATACCCTAAAAATTCAAAGGAGGTTGCGAAAAACAAGGAAAGAAATCCGCTGATTTGCGAAACACTCGAGAGACAAGACCGAATTTAGATCCCGCAAATACAACGGGACAATAAAAGCCGAATCAGCCAATGTTCCTCTCCCTTTTCCCATCCATCCATCGAGCAGAAGGCAGACAGTTGCTCGCTTGCGTTCCACTTACCCATTTCTTTTTTTCTCCCTCTCTCTTTCTCTCTCCTTCCGCGACGTTCGATACGCTCAACCTTGACGGGCAAAAGTGCAAGCAAAGGCCATTGACATGCAGATCGAGGAGCCTCCGCGTTCGTGCTAAAAACTCATTCCACCCTCTGTTCGTTAACGATCGCAGGAACAACTCTTCCAAGTTAACGCGCTCTTTTACGAGGCGGCGCGCGATCGACTACGTAATCAGTCGCCGGAAGTCGGAGCAGTAAAAAAGCCCGAGACTCCGCGAAACAGATAACCTGCGAATGATGACATCAATAAAAAGCCCCGAGCGGCCTGCTAGCCGATAAGTGATGTTGCGTGATATCAACTCCCGGAGTTTTGAGGAATTATTTGCCCGTGCCTTTTTTTTCGATCCTATCTATTCTCAGCCGTGCCGCTGCAGATTTTGACATTTTTATTGGTTTTCCTTTCAATTTTGGGGAAATTGTTTTCGGCAGTTATCAGTTGCGGAATTCCGATGAAGCAGAGCTTCGGCGCAAGGAAAAAGTATTGAATGCGGCTCTGCAGCGAGAATTGCCTTACTTCGTTTCTGATGGTACCGTTTATTGGGAGTTTATATGTTTTTGTTTTATCGTTTGTCTGGATAATCGATATTCTTAAAAAATTCGAAATCTTCAAAAAAATCCAAGCAATTGAAATTAAATGTTGGATTAAAAACTTTTTCCAACCGTCACATGAAAACGCATTTGTCGAATAAACAATTTTATTCACAATGAAAAAATAAAAATTTTATTTAGCTACTTTATAAAATCCATGCTGAATGTACATTCACCATTATTGCTGCGAAACATAGTGTCTACACCAGAATCTGAAAGCAGCAATAAAAAATACGATTCTGACAAATAAAAGGGTGTAAACGTCTTCGCTCCCGCGAGATACTTTGGGATTTTACATTCGTTAAACTGTATTTTCGAAGCCATTGAGAAAGAAGTAAAGTTGATGAAAAAGGTAACCTTTGATATTCAAGGTATGACTAGCAGTCATATACGTAGGCGAATGACTTCGACTCTCATTTCCACCCGAATGGAAAAACTTCGATTCCCCAACGGCAGTAACTCCCAGCTTCTCTCGCTCGGTACTCACTCTACCCCTGCTTTCCGCCCACCCCTCTTTCTCTCTTTTCCTCCCGCTTTCTTTCTCCTCACCTTTACTCTTCTCTTTTTCATATTTCTTTTCACTTTCTTCTTTTTTTACATCTCATATTCCTTATTCTCTTACATTATCTTTCCTTTTGTTCCGTCGCGCACTTTTTTTTAACTTTTCTCTTCAAACTGCTTTTATTTTGAGAAAAAAAATTTCTAGAGTTATAATACTAAAATTTGCTTTGCAACGGAAACATTTATTACGTTTATTACTTACACTGGGAAATAATTTGTTCTGAAACTTTGCTTCGAATGCAACTTGTTGATTTTCTTTTAAAAGCAGCCTAGTTCATTTTGTAGTTCATAAAAGTATTATGAAACAATACTTATTGGCGTGCAAACATAATTAAAAACTTCTTCGTGTTACTATGTACAGATTTTGTACTTTTTAATTTCGAGCTAAAATTTCAGATTACTCTGTAAAACCAATTATTATACTTAATTCAAAAAATAATTATTTTAATCTAATTTGAAACTTCAACTGCATCAAGAATGATTCAATTGATCGTTTTCAAAGTTCGAGAGAATGTTTCTTATTCAAAGCTTTTCTGTTCAAAAAGATGTCAAGATTAGAAAATCGACTGACTTCCAGTTCTCCTCGAAGTGCTCGACATTTCTCTCGGGAAAACAATTAACAAAATTCATCGGAATCCAATAGAAGTCCATTTTGAGCCGAGGACTGTTCAGAGAGCTTACGAACTTTGCGCGCGAAATACGAAAACATATTTAAAACGCCACCTAATACAGGGCAGGGGCTTTCCGGGCGACCGCACGGCCCCCCTCTAGCATTATACAGTGGAGCGAGGAAGGAAAAGAGGGGCTCGAAGGAAAAGAACGGAGCGAAAAAGGACGCCGAGCGCCCCTCCGCATTCAAAGTTAAGACATTAAATGTGCATTAGTATCCCGTGCAAGGGTGACCTTTACACGCGACACTTTTAGATCAAGCGGGAGAAAGAGCAGAGTTTCCGACAGAGTTGACCCGGAGCCGAGAGGGAGGGAAAAAAAATTGCCCGACTGTGACAACTTAACTTTCTCAGGCACCTTATAATAATGAGATTAGCTAAGATAGGACGAGAGCAAAAGTTTTAAATCCATTATCTAAAACGAAGCTTGTAAGGGAGGCTGGGGGACTAAATTTTATCTCGCCACTTTGTACCCTTTTTTACTTGCTCTCCATTGAATTTGCCGTTACAACAAATTATTAAGTTATCATTATTTAATTTTTAGACGATACATGTTATAAAACGTGATAAAAAGTGCTCAAGTGTCGGAAAACGCGATAAACAAGTTCCAGCTCGTGCCGTACGAAGCAGCGAACGCTCTCGACGTGTTAATGTTTTTCGCGCGGCTCCATCAATGCGGCAATTATCGAATTCTGTTACAGCGGCGCCGTACGATAAACGCCCGAGGCCGCCGGCGGCCACATCCCCGTTTCGACCGCACTTTTTTTCAGCATTATCAAGAAAATAAACTTTACAGGCGGCCTATTATCATCGAACTTGTAAAGCAATCAAAAGGATCGGTTCTATGGCCCTCGTAAAGCGGCACTCCGACAATGCGCGGCGTACGTGTTTCGCGATTAATGTAACAATCACGAGCCTCCGGGGCGCGTAATGCGCTACAAAAACGGGCTTTGTACACCACCCCCTGCCCGCTTACGCGCATGCGGATACGCCTCCAAGTTCGCCGAGGCAGCCCGGTTATACTCGAGTTCCGGCTTTTATTACCGGCGTTCGCGCTATTTACATGTTAAAAATAAGGCGCGCGCGAGCCGGCAGATACGCTCGGCCCGTAAATCAGTTGGCAAATAATGCGCGAATGCGATAATGTGCTCGCGTCGCGTATATCAAGCCCCACCGCGGTATCGCCCGGGCCCCCGTTATACCTTCTTTTATTCGATAGCTGCCGGCGCCGCTGCTGTTGCGCGGCGTAAAATACTTTATAGACGTTCGAACGGCGCGACGATCTGGAAAATAGTGGAAGCGCGACACGCCCGACGACGCCAAGTGGGAATTCCCCGGCTTGTATCGGGGCGCTCCATAACGGCCCCGGAAACTGATGGAGATGGAGCTACGGTAGATGCGTCGCCGAGATTTACAAAGAAGCGCGCGCGCGCGGGGGATTCAATTTCCAACTTTCGAGAAGGAGTAAATCTGCCGCCTGATTGAAAACCTATTGCTTCTCTCTATGCATATATACAAGAATAACGGCGGGGAATAAAGCACTAGCTTTTAAACCAGTCAACGTTGCATTACTGCCGAGCAGAGACTTTAATGGTGAATCGAATTGCTTCCTCGCGAGGAAGCACCTTTTTCCTGCGGATTTTTAATATTTATACGTTGGATTTTACAAAATTAAGCGACCTTGTCTGATTACGAAAGAGCCCGCGGCGCTGCGAACCTTTCGAAAAGGAAGTTTATGCAGCGCCCGGCCGCAGCTTTCCAGCCAACAATAAGGTTCAAAATTCGAGTGAAAATAGCACGCGTGCAAGCCTGCTGCTTTCTCATCAAAATTTAGATCGCCCAAGGCTTTCGCTACTTACGCCGTTTAAAACGCCGCGATATTCAAACAAACAATTTCCAGAGCTGCCTATTTTATGCCCGTCCGGTGTATGCATTTGCCGTAATTAAACTAATTAACTTTATTCGAGAAAGTTATTGAATTTAATTAACTGTTTGGTTTATAATGCTTAATCGTTTGTACAGTGCATTCTGATTCGTTCGTTCTGCTTGTAAAATAAATAAAATTTGTTTTGTATAGGGATTAATTCTAATTATTTCTTTGAACGTTCTATCGAGTGAAATTTCTTTTGAAGACACGGATAAGTTAATTTTCATATTAAAACTATTCGTTTATTTAGAATTTAAATTCTCCAGAGAATAAATTCAATCAGAAATAAATCCGTTTTTAATCAAGCATTCTCAAAGTGTAAAAGAGAAAAATTAATTACACAATTTCTACAGACGTAGAGTACATCTAACAGAATATATAAGGAATTTATTTTCATGTAAACAATCAGTTTTTAAATCATCGGGGTTAATTTGCAAATGACAAATACCAAACAAAAGGGCACGCCATCACAACCTACGGAGGGTACGATTGGAGGTAGCAATAATTAAATAATTTGCTAATATTAGGTGTGTTTTGTTCAGAAACGTTAACAAATAAGTTATTATAAAAAAGGCGTAGAAGAAATAGTAAATTAAAATTGAGCGGAAGGTTGCATTTTCAGTGTTCCGCATATTTTAGCACAAAAATTAACGTAAGAAAAGCAATAAATTTTTTCGAGTTTCGGCAGATTACATATTTTATACAATATTCCAATTTTATACATATTTTATAGTAAAACCTGTTTTTATAATTATTAATGATTTTATTAAAATTTTTATAAAAACTTTACAAAATCGTTTCACGTGGAGGCGACAGTTGATTACAGCAATTAAAACCACGGTATTTGTCATAAGTGCTGTTGCTCTTTCATAATTTATTTAGGTACGAGATGTCGCCGTAGAAAAGCAGGCTCTATATATAATAACACAAGTAGTGCACAAAAAAAGAAAAAGTGGTCTGTTCCATTGACTACGAGACCCAGTTAAAAAAAAAGCATAAAACTAAAGTAAATTAGAAAAGTGAAAACTAATATTGGAATATGTCGGAGGAAAAAAATCGGATTGAGTCAATTGAAAATGTAATTTAAAGCTTGCGTGATTTTACGTGGATTAATTAAATCACAAAAAATTATCTTTTGTCCTGGAAAATAAGCATATATTAAAAGTCTGGGCCTAGTCTACGGACCATGATTTGTTTTTCTTGTGCCCGTGTAAACGGGGCGCAATTATCCGCAATTAATTGTTTTCCGTTTATTTGGAAAGTTTAAATCATTAACGCCGCTTAAACTACCGTATGTACTTTCATTCGTTATTTTCGGCTAACAAACTTTAAGTCCTTCTTATAAGCGTCGACATTTGCCTGGGAACGCGTTAACGAAGAGAAGTTGCATGATTAAAACAAATGGCCGGAGGTGGATCGATAACGGCTCTGTTAAAATCCGCAGTCGAGCGAATTCGGAAAAATCGCTCTCGCTCATATCGCGACGATTTTTCGGCGCCGGGCGCAGTACGTTCTCGCCTGTAATTGTTGGCTCGACATTTTGCTCTCGCACATCCATTTGCGGATTGGCGCAAACCTGGTTTCCGTATTGGAAAGTGGCGCAAAAGCTTCGGTTTTATGATGCGGCCGAAAAGCTCGCACATCCGGAGGATCGACTGCGGCAAAGGAGCGAGAGGAAGAGAGCGATTTGATCAAGGTAATGGAGATCAAACGAACGGAACCATGAGCGTAATTGGTAGTGCCCGAAATCTGTTTTGTACAGAGACAGGGAGAGAGAAGGAGAGAAAGAGAGGGAGCGCACGCGCGCGAAATTGGAATGCGACAAATTACAGGATGAACTTTTTGCTGCGTTCGATTTTGTGTATGGTGACCGAACGCACGCCAATTATTCCTGCAAGCCCAGCCGCGAACAAATGCGGAACCGTGTTACTCTTGAAGCGGTATTCCAGTTTTTTCTGCCCACGAGTTTCTCGATTTGAGAAAGCCTTTTTTTCGTTTTAATAAAATATAATTATTTTCCTAAACGCTGCAAACTTTGATTTTTTTATAGTACAATTGATGGAAGCATTAACCGTTTACAATATTGTTAAGTGAGTCAATTGAATAAAAAATTTATCTTGACTTCGAGTATTGAGTATTTCAACGTCGATTAAAAATGTACTAATAGAGTTGAATATTCAAAAAAATCAATGAAGAGTTGTACAACACACTAGTATTTCACTTAGAAAAAGAATAGAGTAATTGCTCATGAAAAAGGAAGTTTTTGTTTTAAATTCCTGCAATTTTAATTCATTTTCGTTTTTAGTTGAAAAAAATAGGATGAAAATACCTCGTAACAACTGAAATCCATCGGAAATCTATTTATCTATTTATTATCAATAAGTGGGTCATAAATTTACTTGAACGCGCAAATTCATTGGTTGATGAACGGATTACAGATTTTAATTTTGCAAAGCGTAATACTATTAGCAATTACACGCTGTTATTTTACTCAATAATAATTACGTAATTAACTCTTTTATCATATTATCTGCAAATCCGTACGCTTTCGACCGCCCTGTCTTTCTCTCTCGTCCTCTATCTGTGCACGCTACAGTAAATTTTATAGCTCATTAAATTAAAATGAAAAATCAATAGTGCAGCTCTAACATGAAATATCAGAGTCGAGATGATACGAGCTCCAAAACAGTTGTCAAGACTACCGGGTCACAAACTCGGCGCGCTTTATACCAATTCATCCTAGTCCGTGTACTCGATAATGGCTGCGTCAATAACCCACCGCTAAACATCATCTCCCTCCTGCCGATCTGCTCTGTTCTCCCTAGCTTTTATTATTTAATTAAGCAAGTGTCTAATTGGATTGTTTAGAAAAATTCATTACAAAAAATGCATTGATAGCATTCTTGATATGTGTCAATTTCAGAAATTATCAAAAGATTCATAACAGTCAGTTTCGCATTGCACTTGGTCCATGCAGCTATAAAATAAGAGAAATATTTTAAACATATTTATATAATGCTGTTAGTTATTAATTAGTATTATGAGAGACATTTCATCACAACTTTTTAATATCCAAATGGATGGTGATAATATTTGGATCAACAAATTATTCTTTGATTAATTGTATAATAGTAACTGGAACATTGTAATTGATAAATAAATTGACCCATTCACCCTCGATCAGAAACGAGCATTTTTTCAGCAGGTTAGACCCGAGGTCAATTACGAATCCAGCCCCAAACACGCGTAGCTGCTAAATCTTCCGGACTGCTTGAAGGGCCGACATTCCGCGCGCTCATATTCCCCGGGTAACAAGGATTAAAGCGCGTACATGCAGGGAGCCCTCCGTCCGTGAGGGAGAAACACCGCTGCCGCTCTTTAATTATGCATTTCTTTCGGCTGCCTGTACGTACCTCTGCGAACGATATACTAAAGCGTCGCGTCACTCCTCCATTCCGGCGACGAGGAGGGAGAGAGAGCTTACGCTCGCGCGCATGTCTCACAGCTCGTTCGCTTTCAAAAGCGGCCTGCAACGCGCTCGCTCCTCGCCCGCCGGCCGGCCGGTTTCACGCTCGGCGTCGCGAAATTGCCTAATAAACTGACATTATTGCGAGAAACGCCGCGCTGCGACGGAGACCGAGCCGGAGCTAAGCCGGCAGGATGGATTGCGCGCGGACGGCGCGGGAAAAAGGGCTCCACGCACCGCCAGAGAGAGAGAGAGCGAGAAAGGGTGTAAAACGAGAGGACAATTTTTAAAAGCATCCCGAGGCTGCACCTCCTTCGGGGACTTGGCTTACGGGACTCGGCGAGATTGGACTTGGTTTTTTACGGTGTCTTGAATTTCGAGAAAATTGGAGCTAATGGGCTCGCGCGAGGACGATGCTGGATTTCGGCTCCTAGTATACGCAAGGATTACTAACTCTATAGGTGGGGTGTATAGTTTCTTTTGAAAGGATTAAAAAGTCATATTAAAGAGGACATTCAAGAGGATGGTTTATTGAAGAAGTATAAATGAGGACTACCGCCTTTATCTCGCTCTGGCGTTACTCATTTAGCGAGTTTTGACAGCCGGCCACTTTTAATCGTTTAATTCAGTCTACCGCGCGCCTGCCGTTCTCTCTAATAAACTCGTTTCATTGTACAATAAATTTGAATCCCCGCGCGAATACACCCAGCATTTTGATCTTCACCTCGGTCTAACACACTTTCCAGGCGAAATGCGACCGACGCGATAACTGGAGCGAACCTCCAAAACACTCGGCAAAAATGCGCGGCTGCGCTTGACAGATGACTTTTCACGCTACCATTGTACACAGTTCTTCGCGCGATTCCGCGGCCCCCCCTCCCATAATTCCGCTGCCTCGCCAGCCACTGCACTCGCACACCTATATGCAAACGTATGACGTGAGATTTGAATTTATTTGAGATGGGTTAGACGGTTAGAGAGAGAGAGAGAGAGGCGCGCGCGCGCGCCTTCGTTCGTATGCATAGCCGTGTACGTTGATTGGTTGTACGCCTCGACCGAAGTCGGGGCACGTGCAGAGTGCACCCTTACTCTCTCTCTCTCTCTCTCTCTCTCCCTGCTGCGCGGCTGGATTAATACACCCGAACACGCCGCGGCCATAATGTTACACCTGTTATATTAATATATATTTAAATTACCTCGTCAAAGTCGGCCGAAATTGCGAGTGCTTTATGGAGGTCGTCTGCTGCGGAAGGCGGGCTATCGGTTTTGAACGAGCTCTCGACACTACGGAGATACATACATTGATCGTAATTTCGGGCCGAGAATTCATACGTCGTGTTTTCGCGTCCTTTTACGTGGAACGGGATTTCGTACTTTCGTGATTTCGTTCTTTCGTTTGCGGTTCTAGAAAATGCGTATAATATTAATTTTGGAGAAGCTGAACCACGAAGAGTCTACAATTTTTACTGTGTTTCCACAAAGTTATGATTATGCAAATTCCTTTTAACGGACTAAAAGTTGTATTTCATTTGTTATCTTATACTTGCCTGTGCTTCTCTTTTTTCATGAAATACATTTTTAAAAGTGATAAAAGAATTCATATATTTAGAGTAAAGTTTGTAAAAAATACTGGTTTTAATTTCACGTCAATTTTTAAAATTATAATTGACCGCAATAAAAGTTGAAGTTTGAAATAATAGTGTTTCGTACTCTTGTAAATGAAAGTAAATTAAATATGTGGCACTGAGCTTTCTCAAACGTAATTTATTGTTATGAATAAACAAGAAATTTTTATTTTATTTTTAACAAAATATAACGCATTCCAAAAATTTATAGAAAACACTTCATATTTAAATTTTTGCATGAACAATTTCAAACGCGTTAATAGAATCCTCGCAAAATTTTAAACTCACGTACCTAATTATATAGTGTATATATAGTGTACTAATTTCTCTATATAAATCCCAAGTGGATACAAAAAAATAGCCTGTTAAAATTACAACGGATTAAATATTTCATACATAACTTGTAAAAATTTGGCAAAGGTGTATGAAATCTTTTTGGATATATAAATTATGTAACAAATGTTTCAAAAAAGACATTTAACCAAAATTAAAACTATTTTACATAAAAAACTTGATCACATAAAAAATTAAAATAAACTTTTGGCCATTAAACAAAAAGAACACCAACTAATTAGAAAAAACATTGTTGGGCTTTCAAGCCTTCTAAAAACTCTCCTCAAAAGTTTTCGAGATATCCTAAGTACACAAGCATACATACGAGCTCGAAAAAAATTTTCAGAATTTTAAGGAATTTTTATTAGGTCTAAAATTTTAAAAAAGATTATTAAACATTGTTTGTGTCAAAAATTATGTTCATATTTTCAAAGCTACAAATCCATAAAGAAGCAAAAGACCTAATTAAATCTCTAAAAGTAAATCAATTTAATTTTTATTCGTAAATTGTAGTATTTGTAAATACTATTCCCTTCTCAGAATAGCTACATTTAGTATAAACGTTAAATGAATTTTCTTTGAAATTGCAATGCTTCAATCAACTCAATTGCACTACTTTGTGGAAATCCTCCGAGGCAGAATTACCTTGTATACCTACATTAAATTTGCAAAGGAGTATTTTAAAAAGTGGATTTTAATATTAGTTTTGCCTCCTCGCTTTGCAAGGCCTCTCTCCCCTGTTAAAAGCTCGCACAATTACATATATAAGATTCTCAAGCGAGCGGCTTGAGATGTTTGAATTGTCGAGACGGAAAAGGAATGCGCCGCCTCGTATACACAGTGCGTTTGTCAGTGGCACTTGAAGCTTCACTGTGCTCTCCCTAAATTGCTACGAAATCTGTCGGAAATATTTTTACCAATGGAAAACGTCGCGCTGTAAGCGAGGTACTTATTTTTGACAATTAAATTCTATTTTTACAGAATTTTTTTCCAGTTATTTCGACACTTACCTTGACACATTAATGTAATAATGTGTAAGATGCTGATAGTCAAGTAGCGGCTTCGTCTTTGTCGGTCAGACATTTTGGAAGATTGAAATAATTCACAGTAAAGAAAGAACCTGGAATAGAAAATATTTTTTTTCAATGTATATATAATAATAATGGTTATAATTGTCAACTACTTCTAAAATTATTCCTACAAAAGTCGATTCCTTTATTTAAATTGTGGAGAAATTGAATTAATTTTTCAATTATACTAATATTAGAATAACGTTTGTTAAGAAATTGAATTCAGTGCATTTAGTTATAAATGAATTATATAGAATCTTCAATTACATAAAAAATTGAAGGAAACGACGTGCACTTTAAAAAATTCTTACATCATTCAATGTCTCCAAAAATAATCCAGAATTATTTTTGCGTATAATATTGAAATCGACATTTTGGTATAAACGATTAATTTCAAAGAATAATTCAAAAATTTATAGATTTGCACGAAATATTAAAGGTACTGGCGTACTGATGCTTGACGATCGAATCTGCGCATGTTTGCTGTATACGCGCCGATGCATAGGAAATTGCGAACGGATATTATTAATTAACTCACGTGTCAGTTAACCTAAGCTTTACGATAATACGGACCAGATATTGTTAAATTATTCAATTATAAGCTTACGCTCATTTGACAACCATTTCAAATAATGGCTCGCCATTCTAATAAATCTACCGCGAAAATAAAAAAAATCAACAAACTATTATTAATATTATTATTATTATTATCACCCAAGGTACAAATGACATCTTTAATCAGCCGTTATTTAACATAACTCTATAGGGCTCGTGCAAACATATTGAAATTGTATTAACTCATACATAATTCATTTAGAATTTTTGAATCTATATATGTCTGGATGTTACTGTACGTGTAATTATGCACATTGGCGTATAACTACGTACAAATGACTGCACGCATGGCGAACATTACACAATTTCTAGTTTCGCAATACCATACGTGCCTAATAAAACGGCTATTTTTGTTCAGAGCAGTTATTCCGCGTGAAATATTAACGGCTCCGAAGGAATTAAACTAGTAAAAGAGACGTAAAAGTAAATGAGATGAAAATGACGATAAAAAATTTTGCGTCGCAAAGTATATATAATCTGGCGAAAATAACGCAACTTTTTACTTAAAGTCCGTGCAATGCGTTTGTAAAAATAATGAAAATAACAGTTTTACAAATGAGATTTTTCTTTCCCCCGGAACTTTTAGTTTTTCATTCTTTCTTTAAAACTTCTTTTAAAATACACAGTTCACTTCAGAATGCTTACCATAAAGGCGGCAGCGAGTAACTGACCTAAAAACTAAGAACTTTAATAAATAAATTACTTTTCCACATTCAGCCTTCCGCGCAGGGCTTTACTTTTAAAAGACACATTAAACTCGTCGCCGCCCGGATACGTTATTTATTCTCTAAACTCGTTCGCTCCGAATTATCGCGTAATGTATCGCGCGATGCAAGCCTCCATTCAAGTGTCAAACAAAGTTTCGCCGAGCGCCGGGACTTTTGCCGGGAAAGCCGACTAATCAGAAAGAACTCTGGCCATTCTCCACGGATTAATTAGACTCTCGTAATCCCCGCCTGCCTCCCTCCCCCCACTTCCGGTCGGTCATAACTTTTCCCGGCTAAAACACTCTGTCATCAAAAGTCCGGGCGGAATAGATTTAATTAGGCATTTAAAAGGCGCGTTTCGGCGCAATTTAATATCGCGCGCGCGCGCCAACTTTTGCCCGCGCGCGCGCTCGCCCAGGTGTAATTAGCAATGAAAATACAAGTACGTATATCTGAGGAGGGAGGTAAATTCAAAGACTGCCGCTGTCCTCTTACACTTTGCCGGTCTAGTTCTCTCAAGAGCGCCCCGGGAGGAGAAAGGGTGGAGGAGGAAGGGTCCAGTCTGACGAGAGCATAATCAAGTTACGGACAGTTAGTCCACTCGGAGTTACATTCGCCTCTATTCATTATACTTTCACTCCGCATAATCCCCGGCTCGAGCTTTCATTTCATTCTGCGCTCTGTTCCCTGATGAGCTACGACCCTTCTCCTCTATTTCACTCTACTAACTGTCGATTTTTCTTTTTTTATTCCGCCCTCGCGCTCTTCAACCCCCAATTTCATATCTTTCACGGGCGGCCCTCGTGATGCGAGCGTTTCGTTAGCTTTTCCCCTTTATTCCTCCTTTTTTCTAAGGCTTTCGAATTTAAAATTAAGCTTTTATTCTTTGCTCATTCACACTTTTTAACGCGTTGTTTAAGTCACTGACGCGATTGTCGATCTAAAGCTACTTTTTTAATAATGATAATTCAACTTCTCCGAATAAACTCTAATAAAGCAAATGATTGGACAAGCAATACCAAGAGTACTGAAAAGTTTAGCGAATTTTAGCTTAATCCTTGTACGTAAATAAGTAAAGTTTTCCAAAGTTGAAGTTTGAAAGTGCGCAAAGAAACAGTGCTAATAAGCATTAAGCTTTCACTTGATCGGCAAACAAAAGTCGGCTCATCGAAATCGGCAATCCCAATCGAAGAACGAGCATAAACATTAATGTGAATAGCTTACAGCAGCAGCGGCGCTCTCGGCGAAGCGAGTATTCGCCGTCCGAATGCCACTAATCCCGACATCGAACGGCAGCGGCATGGCGAGCGAGCAAAGAATTTTCCGAAGCCCGGCGCTTCCACTCACGAAAATTCCCCGTTACTTTATCGGCGCTTCGGGCAAAGTGTCGACGCTCGTATTTCGCGCCATTTAAAAAAAGCAGAGAAGCGCCCGTCGCCGGAAAAAAAAGGGCTCTCGGAGTATCGGCAACAACAGCAGCGGCAGCAGCAGCACTCGCAGCAATTAATAGGCGCCGAGCCAACTTCCGGGATTACGAAATTGAGCCGCGGCCCCATAACAATTACGCGAACGTACGCTGCCCGCGTCTCCCTCCTTTTTTCGCGCGCCGAGAGATCGGCGCCTCGTGTGTTTTTAACGCAATCGGACAAATTGCCGGCGGGCCGATTCATCCCGTCGGCCCCCCCGGCAAAGTGGAGCGCGAGTCTCTCTCGAGATTTACGAGGCGATTTACAAATTGGCGGTTATTGTGCCGTGTCCGGAAATCAAACTGCCCCCTAAATCAAAGCGCGACCCGATCTGCCATCGTTCATTAAACGTCACCCGGATTTCTATCGAAAACAGCGAGCTTTAAAGCTCCGCGATCGCGATTACTCGAGGACGCGCCCGCGAGCTTTTAATAAGTTATCGTGCAGTGCCGCGCTCGCGGCGCTCCGAAAAATCGGCTGTTTAATCAAAATAAATTTAATGAACATTCGGGTAAAAGCTTTTGTCGATTTGAGCTACATTGACAGGCAAAGCGTTACAGCCGCCCCGCTGGACGTAAACAATGTGCGACCGAGCAGTTTTTTCGTCGCCGCGGCGGCGGCGCTGTTTGTTGTTTGCGCGGACTCGGGCATTAATTGAATGCGTACGCTTTTACATTTTCGCCGAGTAGATATGTTTATACGCGCGGCTGCGTAATGCTTTAGAGCGTCGCTTATATTATGTCGTTAAAAATTATTTCGACCGATCAGCAGAATTTTATGGATTTCACCTTGATTCGGCTATTTATCAATGTCCGTCAGATATCATTCGGATAAATATAACTGCGGCACAACTGTCGCTAAATTAAATATGCCCAACTTTTTTCCAAAGCCCGTTTTCAACTGTTTATGTTACAGCGACAAACAAACTTGGCAAACAACATTACGCGCTTGTTTACCCCTTTTTCCATTTATTTTTATCCCTCGAGAACCGAGGAATTAAGTTCATAAATTGCCTTACAATGGGTTTCGCGTAATGTGAAAGAAAAAGTAGAACGAAAGATTCAGGCAGGTAAAGCAAATTTTGTGGAAATCATCGCTACTTTTGAATATTTAATTTTTGTAATGTATATATACAAAATTTGGGGTTACTGTAATATAGTTACAATTTCTTTTTAAACTTTTTAATTATTATTATGTATACGTATTATAATTGCTCATCAATATATTATTTATATATTTGATACTGCACTCTGAAAGTCAAATAATCTCATTTTAATCAGTTATTTATTTCAAGTAATCAAGCATTTGATTTGTGCACAATAAATAATGAAAATGTATTCATTCTAATAAGGTATTAAAAGATAACTGCGGTTTCAATAAAAAATAATAAACGGCGGCATTTATGCAATGCAATACTGTGCTGTTTCGACACGTTTATAAAATGAAGAGCAACAACCAGCACGCGTAATCTATAAAAAGGAATCGGAAAGAAAATAAAGCTCTAGAAAAGCACTTTGAACTACAAACTTTTTGAAAAGCGAAAGCACGCGAAGCACAAAAGCTCCCCGTCGCCCCGCAAGTCCAGTATAGTCCAGGCAAAACACACTCACTCACCGGTCCGAGACGCAGAAAAAAAAGAAGAAAAGAAAGATACAGAGGAGGGGGGGGGGGGGGAGGAACAACAATCGGGCCGGCTTGCCATTTTCCGCGCTTTGCGCCGTGAACGGCCTGTTTAGAGGGGCCGACTCGCATCTTCCCAGCCTCCTCCCTCTCCTCCCGAGTCGTTGTTATAAACGCGTCCCCGTTGTAATCGTAAAAGCGCCACCCCCCGAAAACACTTGGGAAGTCCCATGAAAAAGGCGGCCGGTGCAAGGACAGCATCACGTTGAATACAGTGAGAGGGCTTTTTACGAGCGGCATTACTTTTATTATCCTTAGCAGAAGAAGTATCGTTAAGGGCTCGGCTCGAGAGAAGGAGTGAGCATTCTCGTGTAATATAATATTAACGACTCGATTATCCCCGCGGAAAGTGACTTTTTTCGCGAGCTTTCGTGAGCCGCGAATAGTGCCACGGCTATATATACGTTTGCCCGCTGCCCGGATATATTCCCGGCGGAGCCACGAATCGCCTTGTCTCCTTTCTTGCTTATGTATTTCTCGTTAATAAGCGAGGGAGGCTGCTGTTCGTAAAGTGCGGGAATAACTGATTTTGATTATTGACTAACAGATTAAAAGTTTCGCCGACAGTTTGTTCGGTGGTGTAACGATAAAGTTTCGAACCCGGTTAGTTATTCATTTAAAGTTTCTTCATTGAAAATTGAACACTGACTTAAATCAAGCGGCAAGAAACAGGATAGTTTAATTTTACTTTTTCAAATGCTGGCGATTGGTTTAAGAAATAAAGCCTTTCATCAAAAAACATCATTGATCAGAGACTGTAGTATCACTTGTACAACGCCTTTGAAGAGATGAAAGGTGATATCGACATGCCCCAAATATTCATTCTAAAGATATTCGATATCAATTACTGACGGTCGCGCAAACTAACGTCACGTTCGAATCGTGTTCTGATCGCTTAAGGCAGCTAAAATAGAAAATAATGCAATGTTTGAGCTCAAGTTACAATGCTCTAAATACGATGCTGTTAACAATCTTATTTTTAAATCTAGCCTTTCAAAACAACTCGAAAAATCACTTTGGTAAAAAAATCTGATTCAATGTAGAAGTAGGTTGATTTTTTCAAAAGTTGGGAAAGAATATCTAAAATCGTCGTCAGTAAAGATGGACATAAACGGAATTATCTAACAAAAACTGGCTGAAACCCTTTGGCATAAATCACCGTCAAATATCGCCGAGGTATTAAATTTTTCGCAAAATGATCGAGTAATAAATCCCGTTATCGAACGAGCTAAAGCATCATTTGAGCATGAATCCGGCGCAGCGGCCTGTGCAGATCAATTGGCAATCGGAATGTAAATCACTGCAAGGGTATTTACGCTATAAGAGCTGCGAAGGGTTAGTCATTTGCAGGAGTATTGCGCAAGTCCAGTCGAGGATTTTCGATCGCCGCGCGAATTAGTTCGCAGATATAACTTCGACGTAACTCGCCAGAATTGCGTATTTCCTCCATCTCGAGAATTACATTATCCAGCAGTTACGTATCGACTGGCCGATACATTTTCAATGTACAGCTAATTCGGTTACCTCGCGAGGCTGCGCTCCACTATCGAGGATGCTCTCAATAATAGAGACTTGAATTCGTAAAATTACTAACCCAATACCGGACGAAAACCTCTAAAACACGGGCTATTCAAAATACAAGCTTCGTCGTACTTTGCACTTACTCTTGCTTTGTTATATTTTAACAATTGTTCATTGTTTATACTGTTGTAAAACTCAGAAAAACAAAGCCTATACGCTCGGAATTGTATTTTATCAGGAGATCTAAATTTTTTATGACATTCTTTCGCCTTTAATATACTTCATTTTTCCAAGTTACGGGGATTTCAAGTTTTTGACCGATCGAAAGGTGACACATGCCGCTTATATTTTTCCTCCGCGAATCCCTTAATGCGCAAAGAAGATCCCCGCGAGCAGGATAATACAATCGCCTGATTCTACTCGTCGGGATGCGGAGGAGTTTTAAAAACGGACGATTGAGATGTGCGGTTCTTTAGAATGTCGTTACGGGAAGTTTTGCGGCGATGTGCGGTAACTTTTACCAGTGACTTGTCTGATGGCATTCCTGAGTTCTCGACCCTCTGGCCTCCTCTTTTATATCAAGACATGAAATGGATATGTTATTTCGAGGTGTTTTGGTAATTTCGAATAATTTGCATATTTCACCTTTATAGTGTACAAAAAACAGGAATAATTAAAATATTAATAATGCACGAAAGTTTATCACGGCTATTTAGATCGAAAATATTTTACTACTAAGCATTATGAATTCATGAGATCTAATCTCAAAAAAACCCTAAAATGGTAGAACTGTCTATAACGGAAGACGATGAAAATTAAATTATTTGATCATTTTACTTAACGTAAATGAATTATTAAAAAGGAACTTGAAGTCTAAACCTGATATTTTATGAATAAAGCATAATAAAATACCAGAATGTCATTTTTAACCCGAGCCGTTCTACTGATTTTTTTTTTCCAGTTTCAAATTCATTTTTCATAATTACGCTCTCGTCGTCAAATGCAACTAGCGGCGAGAATTCAATTCATATAGAGTTTAAAAGAGTAACAAAAATATATGCAAATTGGCGAGTGCTTCAATTTCGAAGTAATTCCTTTCACCAAGATTCTTCAGCGGAATTACATTCCGCAACTGGGAGTCACATAACGAAGCCGCGTCAGCTCTCCGCGCGGAGCGTTCCATTTTTGAGAGGAGCATTTTCGAACGCATACTTACGCGGCCACGTCGACAAGATTACGTCCGATTTTCGCGGGCTTTTACGGGCTTCGAAAATTCCATCACAAAGTTTCGCGTCCCGGCTCGGGGCTCCGTAATTGGTGTACCTGGCTGTGCGCGACAATGCGAATAGGAGGTATTAGTCGGGGGAGGGGGAAGGGGGGACTGGCATATGCGCGCCGGTCAACGTTTCGCGGTCGCCGGCAGCAACAGCGGCGGCGTCGTCTGGCCTCAAAGGCCAAGAGCCTCTCGTCCGTTTGTTTAATAATAAAACTTTTAATTAGGCCCGCGCATTTTGGCCCAGGTGGCGAAGGCTCGCTAAATGACTTTTCCGGCCTGGGCCGCGGCGCACCTAACCAGGGTCGTTTCTTCGTCGTCGGGAAGAGCTCCCTCGGATCAGATAGCGGCCCGGGCGTCGGGGAGTATTATGCCGACGCCGGCGCCGATACGCCCGTGTAGTTGCGGGGCGCGGCGGCCGCTCGCGACTGAAAAACTTACTTTTATTCGCGGATTCCTTAACGAGGAAAGTTGGCCGAGAGAGGCAAGAGAGAATGAGTCTGAGTGGCTTGGATATACAAAATAAGTTTCGCCGCAGGAACGATAAGACTTCCGAGCACAAAGGGAAGTCTCTTTAAATGCGGGGATATAACACTTAGCCGGGCGCATACTTTTATTTATATAATTATGGAGATAAGTGCTATCAGCCGCTGCTCGACGCTGCCCCCCGCGCCGGAGCTTTTTTTCCCCTTTAATTGTTGCCCGCCGCTGTCTGCCGGCATAATATCCGGGAAACGATGGCCACTTTATGAACTTCCGGGCTCGTGCAAAATCCGTTTAGTCTGATAAAAAATGGAATGCCTGCTGGCTGCTCGAAAAATAGTTTATTTAATGGGCATCCGAAGAATTGCCGCAAACTGTTTCGTCCGCTGTTCTGTCGTTTATTCCATTATTTTTTTGCTATTGCAACACTCGCTATCCAAGCCAGGCGATATGAAAAACCTGTTTTCCAAATAACATTTATTTTTTTAAATAAAAATTCTATTTAATTAAAGCCTTCCATTCTCATAAAAACAGAATAACTTAAAGGCTCATTCTTACGATTAATATAACCATGTGCACACAGCTGCTTGGAGAATAAAGTGACGGATAACGGGTTCTCGTAAGATATCCCCATAATACTTGGCCCGTCATTAGATGCCACTTTATACTTCCTGTCAGATGTAGGAAAGGGTCCGCGCTTGTTCAAGAAGCGTATATGAGAAGGTTTCCTTCGCGAATTGGTCAGCAGCCGAGCGATACGTGGATTTTGCGTTTGAATATTGTTATGTTGTTACTTTTGGAATTTTCGTTAAAAACGTTTTAATTAAGTGATTGAGAGATATGAAAACAATAATTTTGGTCGCTTTCATGTTTTAATTAGTATCAATGCAAATAATATCATTTGATATTTCTTAATGTAGTTTAATATTTCAATTTCATAACTTTAAGCATGCAGCCTCTGAAAAGGATAAATTATACATACGAAATTAATTATTCAACTGACATTAATTGTAATAAACGTTTTTAATAACAATTTACTCGGTTGTAAATTCAATGAATGCGAATACATTTACTGCAAGCCAGTTTAATTTAGCTAAAATGTAGGGCAATCGAAAATAATTTAAAACCTTAATTGCATAATATTGAAAGCGTATTCTATAAATTATTATTTACTTTCAAAAATTTTCGTACATGTGAGATACATTTTTCTAATAAGATTGTCGAATAGTAATAAAAAGTTCAGCGTAAAATTAAATACTCCAACGTTTTTCCAAAGATTTGAAAAATAATCGAATCCGCCCAGTACTATCGGAAAAATGTAAATCCTAATATTGACGAGATTTGCAGTTTTTATTAAAAGCAAATATTAAATTTTATTTTAGACATTGTTTGGAGTAGTCACGCTCGCGCGCTCTGTTTTCCTGCAGATTGCCCGCTTACAGTCCAGTTTTACGATGCATTTACATTTTAGGTAATTTGAATAATGGCTTGTGTGTTAAATTTTCGATGAGACGATGTGGAGTAACAGACGAAGCTCGACTCCGTACATAAATTGTGCATTTAATTAACCTGTCGGAAATCCTATTTTTGACGCGTTTATTTTCGACAAATTAATCTAAAAAGTTCCGTATTTTAAGCGCTGCCGAGCTTACATTTAGCACGTAAAATAATGATGCAGCAGTCGAAAGCACGCTCGTTCAGTTAAAAAATTGTTTCCATTGCAACGGAAATTCTGTTTGACGAAGGGGAATCGATACCTCTGAAAAAAAAGCGTAAAAACAGTGTAACCAAGTTCAGCGATAAATCTAACTCCGTTCCCATCTCAAACAAACTAAGACCACGATCAAACATCCGCGTCCTCGCGGGTTAAAAATCAACAAGCTCGGGGGCTCGTCCCCGCATCAGCATCTCGACAAAAAAAAAAAGGAAAAAGAAAAAGAAAAACAGTGCAAACAAAAAGCCGGCAACCCGCGCGCGCGCAAGCAAAGCCGAATCCGCCCGCGGATACTCACGATTAGCCGGTGAGGAATCCCGCGCTGCGGCTCACACGTTCCTCCACACGCGCACACACGTTCACCTGCGCGCGACACACCTGCTCCGGTCCATCTTTTCCCACTGGTGTCCCGGCCCCAAAAAAACAAAAATAAAAGCTTCGATTGCGTCGGATTGAAGAGTTCGAAATTGTCGCACGCTGGCACCAAGAAGCGACCGGCGAGCGAGAGGGATCAAGTCGCGATACGGTCCGGGCCGAACGAGCAAACGCGGCAGACTGAGAAGACGGCTGCGTTGGCGCGCCGCGTACCTGCCGAGGAGCGCGCGCAGCAGCCCGCCCACTTGCCCCTACTTTCGCGCCCTTTGACGCGCGCCGCAGAGCAGCCTCGGGCCCGAAAATCAACGGATCGCTTGCGCCCCCGCCCTCGCGCTCTCTCTCTCTCTCTCTCACCCCCTCAGCCAGCGCGTGTATCACTCGGACCGATCATTTCTATGACTATTAGCGCGCCGCTGCCGGGAGCCGGGAGAGGGAGAGAGAGCTCCATTGAAAGCTAATGGCCGGAAAATGCGAGGAGGCTCTGGAGCCGATGTAAATAAAACGCACAAACTTCTTCGGCGCGAGTCGAGGGCTCGCGGCGCGCGGTCCGGTTAGCGAAATTTACGGGGAGCGCGGGATAACAACGCGATCGCAACCGCGCGGAATTTCGGCAATTGATTTAGTGCCCGGCCGGAGATGCTAAGCGCTTAGATCGTATCGAGCTCTGCCGCGGAAATGCGATTTTGCCAAACGGTCCGGCGATGCGGGATTTTGATGCTTTTCTGCGGCTCGATAAAAGTACGGAAAAATGGCAAAGTACCCGCGGCATCAGCTTTATAAGTCAAGATTTATTTATTGTAAAGTCAATTTTACTGGTTTATTTTCCTCGTTGTGTTATTTAATATTTAAATATATAATCATAATATATCTGTATCTTGTGGGAGCCTGCAAACATTTTAGTAAACCTATATAAGTAGAAAAAGCTCAAAGAAGCGTTTTAAAATTATATAATATCGCCTACATTAAATGTCTGAAGAAGTGAATTTTATTAATCCTTTTTTCATAAATGTTTATTGAAAACTTAAATTTTTATAAGGAACAAGTTAAAGCACCCTATTCGTTCAATTACATTCATTGGTTTATTTACGCAGGGTAAATAAATAATGATATTTGTAAACACTTGATCGTAGAGAATGAGTTATTAACAATATATTTGGTATTAAACAAAATATGATGAAAATTCTATTAAAATATACAGAATATGATAAATATTCAAACACAGTTTCGAACAAATAATCAAATCACTATCGACAAACAAGTCACAATAATCAAATTTTGGTCAAACATTTATAAGCAAATATGTATACGCACATAGCGCAATCCTTTTCTAAAAAGTTATTCATATCCACTTTATACTTGCATATTTATTTGTTAACAATAAATTCAGAAATATCATCAAATTTCTATATCATGTTACGTTAATAAACTAAATTAGAATTTAGTTACAAGCCGATTACAGCGATCGGCAAACGTTGCAAATATTCAAGTAGAATGTATCGGAATGTAGTCAGCCCTGGATGAATATCATTTCTTTAAACGCTTTATTTGTTTGTTAAACATTTCTTAGGTTAAATATTGATTTCTTCATCTTATATCTTAAACGTGTTGAAATGAATATGCAGTTTACTTTACGAGTATATGATTCAATAAAAACTTATAATATCAGCAACTCGGACAGTGAAGTGGAAAATAAAAAATCCCTGTGCAAGCAACGGCGACTTAGAAACTCAATAAAACGGTAAAAGATTTCATAAAACTCGTTACCACTACTAGCGCCTTTGCGGATGTGTACACAGGCGCATTAAAAAATTTCAGCCTGAAAAAGAATCCCATTTGACTTTCTCTTCCTCCCGCTTTTCCTCCTCCTATCTATCTCTCTCTCTCTCTCTCTCTCTCTCTTCTCTCGTCCTTCGTGCTCGTTTGATCGATAAGGAGATGCCGACTCAGAGCGCTTTCGAGCTCAGCTGCAAAAGGAAAAAATTAGCAGCGACTGTTTTGCAAGCTGCTCGCTCTGCATCCTCTGCCCTCGAAAGTTTAGTCCGCTCGGCAGGGAAAGCGACGTCTCGGAAGACTCGGTCAATAGAAGAGCCGCGAAATAATTAGCTGATATGATCGTCCCGGCGATTTATACATAGTCAGGCCAGCCTAAACGAGACAAAAGAAACGCTAAGCACTCTATTATGCGTCGCGAATCCTTTCCCCCCCTTTCGAGATCATTATTTTTTACGTCATCCCGTAAATCACCGGGCGATTGTTTCCACGGCTCTCTGTGTACTCAGAGGTCCGTCCCGCCTACAATAAATGAAAGTGGGAGGCCAAACTGGAGTATATATATACGTCTAGCTGTGAATAGAGAGACTCGTTCGCTGCTCCTTTGTGGAGAACACTTCAAAGATCCAGACGAATGGCTTTCCTTCTGGCTGGAGTTTTTTTCTAGTCACCAGTCTCGAGGAAAAGTTTGAGCGCGACGAGTGCGAGAGGGTTGAACTTACCGAATATTTAATGAATGAACCGGTGTAGCCAAACATTTTTTAATCGCCTTATGCGAATGCGATTTTTATCTTTCAAAGTAGAATGAATGTGTGGTAAATTGTGAAATGTTATTGAACTCGCAATTCCTTTCCAAATTTCATCCATTACATGTATTAGTCTAATTTATGATTTATACAATATTATTTTGAGGATATTGTAACGATAAAAGCGATAATAATTAATAGTTAGCAAATTGAGATCCTCGTTAAATATTGAAGAAATCAAATCAAACATTCATCGCTCAATCATCCGCGATTTGTAAAATCTACATGTTTCACTCAACTTGGCGGTGATGTAACAAGTATTGATGGATCACATTAGAGATTGATGTTATAAATATAGTAATCCATGTCTAATTTAAGTCACGACTTAAAAGAATAAAATCCTGCATAAAAGCGAGAACTTTCTTCTTGCTTCTGGATGATGATTTACCATTGTTAAAAACAAGTTTTTACTTTCTTAATAAAGAATTATAATCGCCAACGTATTCCCGTCTACTCTTTGGAAAGTGCATTATCAAAAACGGTAAATCAAAGCAATCCTCCTCCCCGTGAATAAACAAACAAATCGACGGTATCTCTCGCCCCCAGCGGCGTCCCTCCTTCCCGAGAAACTTGAGAGAGAGAGAGTGAGAGAGAGAGTGACAGGGCGCGTTTGCCTCTCAACGTTTCACCCAGGAGAAATGAATAGATACAAAGCACCAGCCCGGCTGCCGCAGCTGACCAAGACAAGGCGGCCTCGGCAAAGCGAAGCAGCGCCAAGAGAAATATGTCCGAAACTACGTCATAGGACGCAACTGTTAATACCCGCTCGGAAAGCCAGTAGTGTATTGCAGTCGGCATATCAACTCTTCTCTCCTTCTCTCGCTTAGCCGGGACTCGTCGGCAAGTATATTTTCCTGTAGAGAGAGAGAGGGGGGGGGGGGGGGAGGAGAGAGAGAGGAGACGACCCCCGGGTCGAACGTGTTTCTCGTTAAGTGAAGCAATTACTCGACCTATCTATTACTTACACCACCGTCAGCAGCTACCGCAGCCTTTTAGTTTTGAAGAGTGCATTAACGGTATTTCAATCCCCCTGGCTCCCTCTCGGCCCCCCTCTCCCTATCATCCTCGCTCACCTTCCGCAGCGGAGATCTAGCAAAGCTTTTTCTGCTCCTCCTCTTTGTTGCTTTATCGCTTTTTCTCAATGTCAGCCGCGCTAACTGTTGCCCATCAGCGGCTCCGAATCGCCGGGGAAATTGTTAATAACGGGTAAATACAACACGATTAACGCAATTATACACTTAATTGAGTTTCTTTCGAATGAAAGAATTCTTGGAATTCTTCAACGATCAAACAGTTTTCTTCCTGTTTAGATCAAAGTGCTTTTACAATTCTAAGAATATTTTGATTTATTTTCCCGGAAATTAGCTTTGACTCGCACAATTGAAAATGCTATTGCGCAAGGTCAGAAGGCAGCGCAGCTCCTACGCGGAACATTGCGTAATTTTTCCTTCGCTCCGACAATAGCAGCCATCGCTGCAAATCAGGACCCAGAACAATCAACTGTTGCCTATTCAGCGTGGCCGCTTCCTTCGTTTCAATTTCAATTCCACTTTACATTTCGTTTTTTTTTTCTCATTTCTCGGCTCGGCATTGTCGATCGGCTTTAATAATTTCATAGTTTATACGCACCGGCCGCTCGAACGGGAACGATCAGCGATATTCCATTGGTTCCCGGCTCCTTCTCTTTTTTTCTCTCCCTTTCTCTCTCTCTCTCTCTCTCACTCTCTGGTTGTACGTGTTCGGCGCGAATCGAACGAGCAGCTCGTCCGTGATCCATCTCCATCATCGCGCGTACGTGAGTTCCCCGCGCTCGGATTAATTTTACAAGTTCCCAGGCCGAGGGTCCATATTTTTCGAGGCAGGCCCGTGCCCGGCGATGCGGTCTCGTGAAAACGTGCCGATGAACATCGTCATCGCCGGTCACTCTCTTCCGCTCCCGGCCGCTCCCGGCCAGCAGGGAGAGATGCCTGTATTATTTATGCGCCGGACTCTCTTGCCGGAGAGAGAGAGGAGAGCTTTTACGAACCGCATTAATGCTGCCGCGCGCAGAAGGCTAGCCGGGAGATAGAGAGGATTGCGCTCTCGTGCGTTACTTTTCCCGACTTTTTTCCAGCACTTATGATTAACGCGTTATTCGAGTTTTGCCCTGCTTTCGCTTCCCCTTAATTCGAACTTGACTATTTTATGAACATTTCAAGCATTTTACCTGCAGCTGTATATAGACACGACTTTTACCTCAGTCTTTGCGCTATCGCTTCAGCTTCGATTAAGCATTTTATTTTAAGAATTCTCTGTGTTTAAGTATTTAGACACAAAGGAAGACTCGGCATAGTTTAAGGGTATTAATTATTCACTTAAAATTAATAATCAAATTATCTTTTTCTAACAAGTTTTTATAGGATATGTACTTGCACTGTCCATTGGATAATCAAATAAGTACCGTAAAAATATGTATTCTTATTATACAATCATCATATCTTAAAAATTTTAAAATTGGTATTATATATTTTAAAGAATATAAAAAAGTTCATCGAATCTAATGCTTCTCTTATTCACGGGTAAGATATAAAATAAGTGAGAAAGTGAAATATTTCAGATTAATTAAAAATTATCAGTAACGCAAAATAATTACGAAACAGTTGATTACTAAAATTATTTCGTTGTAATTGACTACTATTAGAGCTGTTGTCATTAAACTTGTTTAACTGTTGCTTTTACAAAGTGACGATTCGATTAAACTGTCCTAAGTACAGTCCTTCCAGTACGATAACAACACCGACAGCAACATTCCATTAACACGAAAGAAAGCCACTCAAGAAATTGTAACCACGGACGTGAATCGAAACAGAGTACATTAACTAACTTACGATACTGTTTCGCTATATTGTCTACAAAAAACGTTATATAATGTAATAAAATTTATATCACATTTTAATGAAGTATTTGTGAAAATGAAATAATTAATTCGTTGTTTTTATTCCTTTATTTCGAGCATTCACTAACTTTAGTTATTAAGCTTTTTTAATATCCGTATTAACAAAAATTTTTAAATTAAATCTATAGGAATCTTCAGAAATGTGTAGATATATTGAAAATAGTATTCGATGATCACCGCATGTCAGTGCAAATTTTACCACAGATTTTCAAGTTCCGCGTTTACTCATGCATAGTAATTTTTCCTCTTACTTTCATAGTAATTTTTACTGAATATATTTCTCAGTGATATTATAGTAAATATGAAAAAATTTTAGTTTAATTATATAATAATTAAAATTATTTCAGACTCTACGAAAAGATTCGGAAATGTTGCTGTACCCAGCAGACTGCTGGCGAGAAAAGTAAAATTCTATAAAACAAATTTCCCTGTAGCGCACCATTAAAAGAAAGCATTGAATTTACTTTGCAGAACCAGCTTTGCATCATCCGCGCGTTGAATCAAAATCAAGAAAATATTAACGAAAAAGTCTGGCATGTTTATAAAAAAAAGTTTGACAAGCTCAGCAGTCGCTGCACGCAGTCGCAAAGTAGAACTTAGCGGGTTCGAGCTTGAAAATTCCCAACGAAAGCTTTTCCGCGCGAGATCGAGATCGAGATCGAGAGGCTCTCCGGCGGCGGGGTATAGATTAATTTAGCTGGCTGCGGGTGGCGGGCCGGCACTCGTCTGGAGGCACTTGAAAATTAAGCGAATCGATTTCTTGTTATGTCGAGTAGCGCCAGACGATTACGTTATACGAATCGACATTTGTTCGTTAAGGGGAATGCGGTTTTCGGGTCGACTATCGCAACTAATTAGTCAAAGTTTACCGCAATAATCGCGGCCGAACAATTGGAAACGGCGGCGCGACGGGGGCCGCGGATACTTTGAATTTCTTGCGGTATATAGGGAGGCCTCCCTCCCTCAAACTTGCGCACCCTGGAAATTTCATTACTTGCACGTTTAGAGCCCTCTGTATCGCAAATATCGTAATTTACCCTTACCGACGCGCGGCCCAACAAAGCTCAAAGAGAACCGGGTCGAATGCCGAGCGTTAGAGGCCGTGCACACGGATATCGAGCTAACCCTAATAATTAGATCGGCTCCTGCTGCTGCTGCTGCTGCTGCTGGGTTGCATTTCCACCGCGGAAAGACTGGCAAAGGTGCTATTCCGCTGCGGGCTCTGCGAGCGCAACGCGAGCTCGAAATAACGAAATTGCCTCGAAAAATAAAGGCAAGCGCTCTCTGCTCTGCGCCGTGTGTTTCTGCGGATGTGCTCGCGGCTAATGTCTACCGGTGTGCGGCTGATTAAACGGCCGACGTTTTGGATATTAAGGAGTTGCGAATTGCTTTTTAAGAGTTTTTCCGGCGAGGCAGGGCGTTCTTATCTTTAATTTTCATTAAACTAGCCTCTGTTTGCCGGAAGGTTCATAGATATTGATCTTGCGATACTCGAAAATTAAATTTTAATTTATTTAAGTATCGAAGATCGAAAGTACGAAATTGGATTTTAATACATGTATGAAAGTAAAATTATATATAGTGACCTCGTCTTTTAGTAGAGCAGGCTATTACAAATGAATGGGAACATGAAAGGAGTGATCAAAACTGCCAATAAAATTGCTTCCAAAATCGAACGCGTATTGATGTAACAGGAATTTTTACTCTATTTCTACATATGGTAGGATATGTAACATCGTCTCAAAAAGCTTATTTATTGGAAGTATCAATTTTTAAATACATTATTAATGGATAAAATTCAAAGAATTACAAATTACAACCAAAATCACGTAATATATTTCACAGATTTAGGCCCAGAGAAGACTGCAGAGGGGAGTAAGCAAGCTTTCCGAAAAAAAGACCACGATACACGACGAAAAATTTCAAAGCAAATACTTTCATACAGGATAGAAAGAGTAAGGAAAGATAATCGCCAGGGCAGATAGCTTCCAGGTTTATTCAGTTCGTCGAAAACTTTATCCGTTAAAGTTCCGAGTAACTTAAACTAACTCCGATTTCCCGGATTACCCTTCATTTGTTTCCTGTTTTGTTTACAAAGCCCATTAGAAAATTCACGAGTGCGAAGCTCCTCCGCGCCGATTTGCATACGCGCACATCATCTTTCGAAATTCATGGCGGCGCCCTCCGCCCAGAATAATACCCTTCCATCCGGTGTAAATTCCGCTCCGACGCTCTCTCTCTCTCTCCCGGCCGCGCGAAATCCCGAATGAATAATTTGGCCCCTCGGCGGGGCGCGACTTTCTTATCTTGCGAGCGCTTTTCTAGGACGAGCGGCAAAAAGTCGCCTCGGCGTAGGAATCGATGGAGGAAAAAAGCGAGAAAATCGCGCGGGGAAAAGGCTCGGAGCAGGAGTTAGGAGGGGATTCGCCGTGAACGACTGCGGCCGGAGGTAATTCTCGAAGATGTGTGTGCCGCGTGTGTGCGCGATCTTAATAAAATATGCAAGCAGCTTCGGAGGGAGGGGGCTGGTACGTGTGTGTACCGAGTGACCGAAGATTCGCGGCGAGAGGGAGAGAGAGAGAGGGAGAGACGGTATTCATTAAAATTCTAGGCAGGTGCGGGTGCGGGGCCGCCCTCGGAGGATACAGCAGCAGCCGAGCTGCGGTCGAGCTGTGCCGGATCGTAGGTAAATCAGAATTTGTGTGTATATCCGGAGGAGAGAGGCGCTGCGGCCGGCATCGCTATCGGCTTCGGAGGTTCAGGTGTTTTCCCGGGGAAGCTTCGCCTCGGCTAACGGCGCGGCTCGATGTTTCTTTAAACAACCTGCCGAGGGCTCGCCTTTACTTTTGCCGATTGATCGAGCGCTCTTCAAGGGCTCATGATTTCCTAATTGTTTACAGCTGTCCGAGCTAATTGCGCGAAAAAATACTTGAATAAGAACGAGGCTGATTTTTAATGCACTTTGTTATGTATTATTGTAATTTTATCGTATTGATTATCAATTTTTTATAAATCAATACGGTTAAATTTTAAAGAGTTTTGATCCAAGTGGGTTAAAATTGCCCTTTGCAAAATATCTCATTGCCGCTAAAAATATTCTCTTTGCTATAGCTTAATTGGTCGATTTTCTGAAACTGCACTAATGGTAAGACTCAATTGAACGCAATATTGCTTAATACTTTACTACGTTTTAATATTACGTGCATACTTTTTTATTTGTACAAACATATGCTATTAATATTTCTTCAGTTTCAGTTTAAAAAGTACAAATAATTGTATCAGATAATAGCATGAAGTTCTAAGTATGTGTCAGTGATCTATATGCATTTGCCATTTTGAGATGCAAAAAAACTCTTTAAAGCTTAATGCTAACACGATTACCCGTCTATTTGAATCCCTTCCATTTTCCCCGTTCAATTTTCACTTGCATTTTCACTCGAAATAAAGCATTCGGAGGTCAATCGAATCGTATAAACAGAGTAAAACTGAATTTGCAGTTGACTAGATATGAACTTCAAAAGCCCTTTAATTCTTATTACGGCGGCAGCTGAACTCCGACTCGACCGTCCGAATTAGCCGAAGTATATTTGAGGGCGCGACGCGATTACACGGCACTCGCTGACCAGAAGTAATTTCGTTAGCCAAGCCACTCCGTAAACTCGAGGAAGGAGAGCGAGAGAGAGAGAGAGGCGCAAAAGCGTGGCGAACTTTGCGGGGCCCTTTTTTTTCGATAAGTCGTCATCGCGCGCGACATCCAATTAAAAAAAAGTAATTACTTGACTTATCGCGCGGCGATCGTCGTTCATTAAGTTTGCATTGTTCGCTGGAATATTAAGCGTGAGCGAGACGACGCCGCCGCTGCTTTTTTGGTAGGTGTACTCCATCTGCCGCGTGATTAATGCCCGAGCGATTCGTTTTTCGATACTGCGAATAGATTAATTAATGCAGAATTGCTCGCGACTGGACTACGAGGAGTACACTTTTTCTGATTTTTGGCTTCGCTTTCACGTTTTATAGCCGACACCTGAGATTTTTTTAATATCGCATCAGACTTGCTGGATCTCGTCCTAAACAGTATAATTGAATATAGGTGAACCAATCATGGCACTCTACAGCGCTCTCAGCATAAATGCAAATTTACTTATTTTTTTTAATTTATTATTCGTTTGAAATTTCACAGAGTTTCCAGGTAAATGGAACTTTTTGATTAATATTGTTACATTTAAAATTTTCCGAAAAACCTCGAAAACCATTTCCAAATTCTGGCATTCAGAACTGTACTCGTAAAAAATCAAATAACGCAACGGTTATTGGATTTGAATGAATTCTTTTGTCCAACCTCAAACAATCTGCAAATTTAAAACCGCTTCAATGGTATATTAAAACGCAGCATTTTCACACAGCGTTACACAATTCCACCGATTAATAAGCAAACATCAGATAAAATCCATAATGTGTTTATGTTTTAAGTCATTACTATTCACGTTTTTCAAAATTTCATGAACCTCATATGAATGTAAAACACTGCACTTTTCGGTCCAATGAAATTTTTCCCTTGTATAAAATTTGACTTTGGGATGAGAATATTACTAATTTTATTGATTAATTTGTAACTTTAACCAATAAATTTATTTTTCGTTAAAATTTTTTCAGAAATTAGTCATTAATGTGTCTTAACGGAGCTTTACATACATGTTTTATTATTCAAAATATGTATATTTCATGAATATTTAAGTATTGCAAAAAGCGTTTTCACAATATACTGAATATATAAAATGTTATTTTCAGTGTTCCCCAAAAAGTAGCCCTCCAAACTCGAAAAAGAATCAAGCGTCAAAATTATCCCTGAGCGCAGCGTGAGAAACTGCGCCTCTTGTGGCATTCGACCGGCAATAACGCAACTCCCAACTTGACAATACAAAAGCCTACTGGCACTTGTCGTGTCTATCTGTATGCATGTAAACGGCGCTGATCGCGAAGGCCCGCCGGACATAAAATATATGGGTCGGCGACGGCGGCGGCGGTATAATTCATAATTTATCGAATCTAATTAACGGCCGGTAATTGACTCGCTCGTGCATCGATGCCCATTGAATCGGCTCTCTCTCTCTCTCTCTCTCTCTCTCCCGTTTCGACGATTGTTCGTTCGTTTTAGCGTATATATATATACGCCAGCTGTTAAGTTGCGCAACCTTTGGAAGCAGCGCGCGAAAACGCGTGTCAACTTTGACGTATACGGGCTTGATGTAATTGCGGTCTTCTGGCAAATGGCTGCGCGCCCCACATTAACGCCGCGATAATGAAATCTCCAAGTTTGTCCGATTGCGGCTTTGCTTGTATATTATGGGTGCATTAGGCGGGATTTCGTTTGGTGCAAACAATGTTTGCTTGTTTGCCAACACTTTTGGCGTTGTATCGACTTGTTAAGAAATAATTAATAAACAATAGAAAAATTTCTTAAAATAAGTCAACAAAGACAATTGATTATCTATATTCATCTAGAGTACAAATGCCGCGAAGAAATTGACAGGGGAACGCTGTCCAATGGTTATATCGACCAATTTGGGACAGTTTGCGTAATTCAGCCATTTTCTTGGCTTATTACGTCAGTTACCTTCGAAATTCAATTGGTTTCGCAAGCGCATCAATAATGCGCGTTCGCAAGCGAAATACGTATTACAAAGATGACACAAGAAGAGATCAGGACTCGGGCGCGCACGAATATTGGCAGCATAAATCTCTCGCAGTTCATGCCCGGGACATTATAGAGCGCGCGTCAAGCCGCAATTATGCGATTGTCGGCGAGCGATAAGACTCGACACCCCCCCCCCCCCCCCCCCCCCCCC
>UCOM01001255.1:0-45314 GCA_900474385.1 Ormyrus pomaceus
AAAAAAAAAAAAAAAAAAAAAAAAAAAATTCAATCATCCGCGCAGCCCGAGACAAAAAGCCAGGCAATTTTCGTGGGCAATCGGACGCGACGAGCTGCTGTCCTGCGACGCGAGTCCAAGCGGAATAATCCATCCGGAATCCGAAGATTCGGGGCGACGGGCAAAATATGTGCAAATTCCCGCGTTATGCGCGTGCCGAGCGAGGCTAAATGCACTCGGTACACCGTGTCCCCGGGATTTATGAACTCGCATATCTCGAGCCGGAGCTCGAGGAGCGATATATAAATAACCGCGCTAATAAGCCCGGCTCTGTTTTTAGGATTGACTTTTTTGGGGCTCCAACGCGAGAGGAGGTTGAGGGTGGTTCTGGGGGCTCGTTGCTTAATTTGGGGGTATTGCGTAAGTGGCGTGCGTAATTCAGAGAAGTAAGATGAATTTAAACAGGTCTTTTTAAGGGAATCCTTTGAGTTAAATAAAAATAGTACAATAAGGCAAACAGTTAAAAGAATATGTATATTAAAAAATTACTTGAATAAAGTACTGCAGAAAAATATTTTAATTTATAAAAAGTTATGCAGTTTATAACGATTAAATGTAGTACAGATATAGTTTAAGATATAAATAATTTTCATTATGAAGTATAGTTTGAGTCATTGATTTTAAATTATTACATAATAGATATTTATTTATGACTAAATTTAATAAAAGAATTTTTAAAAGTATTGATTTCCTTTATTCTATTTTAAAGTTTGCTTGAGTAATTGAGTTTATAAGTAGCAAATCGTTAACCATTCTCATTGAGTGAATTCAAAACTGCGAAAATTTCAATCAAAAACTATATTTCACGAGGCGAATTCATTATTCCTGTCGATTAAACTTTTTCACTGCAGATTTTAAAACCGCATAATAAAGAAACGTTCGTCCCCCCGCAAAGATGAAAGTTTCAAAAGCGCATTAAAATTTCATTCTCCCACCGAACCGTCCTCAATTTTATAATCCGCGAAACTGCCTTTCCACCAGCGACTTTTCCTCGGCCGCGTCAATAAAACAACAACTCCATCCCCGCGCGGTGAGCTCCCAAGCGCGATAAGCAGCGGCGCCGCAACAAAAATCTCCGCGCAATTAAAACACGCACGCGAGCTTGTACACATGCAGTACATTCATAGATAAAACGAGCGAACGAGAGAGATAGAGAGAGCCGCGTCCACATTCATGCTTTGCGTGCGCCGGAGGCGCCGTCGGATTACGCGCGAAATGAATGGATTCTCTGAAGCGACGACGACGTCGACGGAAAGAAGTGACGGGGGAAGCGTAAGTCGTTCGTTGACACGCCGAGTGTTTCCGTCGGGTCGAGGAAGGGTTACTTTTGTTAATTGGATGGATGTGGCTGAAGGAATGACGAGCTGCGAAGGGATCCTTCCTTGCTGGACGATACGGGAATATCGGAGTTGTGGAGTGCCGGATATTGACTTATTTGCGTCGATTTTTATGTTATACTCGATTGAATTGCTGGAGTTTACGGCTTTCGGTACGACGTTATTGCAGGGATTGCAGATTAAGGTCACTGCGAGAGGAAATGTCTGCTGGCTTGAAAAGGATAAATGGGAGATTTAGTGTAGGATTATGAAGCGTTCTTTCGAAATTTCGCTTATGACAAACAAGTTATAGATTAAAGCTTATTAAATTGAAGAGAGCCTCTGCACATATTGCATTTTCTTTTCTATTTTATTTAAAATTACTTCCAAATGAGTGAGTTTCAACAGGGAAGAAATTCGATAAGATTTTGGCAACTTACCAAGAGGCTTGACTTTACAAATCAAGTCGAGAGTTCTGCAGATTATTTTGACACTAAAGATGTTCTCTCTGGAGAACGAGAACGCACAAGCACTGATAATATTATCTCCATGAAATTCAATCCCAACTTTAAACAAAGGAATCGACCTGATTATAAACTTTGCAGGTCTTCGTAAAAAATTCACTATAACTCTATTTTCGGCAAAATCCGAACTTGGAAAACCGATAGCGCGTCGATCAAAATTGCGCGGCCTCCGAAATTTCTCGGCGCAGCCATAAAAATCCAATATCCCCGAAAAATAAAGCTTCGCGGCACAAAGCTCCCGCGAAAATATGTCCCGAGCCCCTTCGGGGCATCACTTCGTCAGACATTCTCGCGGCTCACAAAAGCCTGAAAGACTCAGCAGCTGACCTCACACTAAAGCAGCACCGGCACTTTTCAGGGAGAAAAAAAAGCGATGCAAGCTCTCTCTCTCGCGAGCGAGCGACGAACGGAGGAACAAAGCTGTCGGCAGCTGTCGATGGAGGCGATGGCGAATGACGCGCGATGATCCGAGCTTCCCCCTGCAATTTGCGCCGCGCGAGAAGCTGGCTTTTGTGCGCCGCCTCGAAGTAAAATTAGAGCGAAGAGCGAAGTCGAGCGGGAGCAAAAGTCGATACAGTCGACGGATGGAGCAGGTGAGAATTGCCGTATTGTTTTAATGCTAATTGGGATACGTCGCTGAGTTGGAAGGATTGAGCTGTTTATTTTTGGAATGACGCTTGTTTTCTGCTGTTTCTCCCAGGATTAATGGATTGAAAGGGTTGTATTGACAGCTTCGTTTGCATGATAGATCTGCTTAACATTTTAAACCTGGAAGCTATTTGCTCTGTACGTGTATTAATATTAAATGCAGCTAAAATCCATCCAACAATTCGATTCCTTTCAATCCATATTGTTGGCAATAATATTCAAATCATCTCGAATCTAAAGAATCGCTGCTTTTTATACACCAATTCCCACTAAAATTGCCGTCTTTAATCTATATCAAAATCTATGCTAAACCCTCATAAACGTCCATCCTCCATTTCATCTAAAAGGGCCATTTGCATATGAAACTTCTATTCCTCCAAACAAAGAAAATATCGATACGGCAATATGCATTCATCCCCGAAACTTCCATTCACCCTCCATCGAATCGAAAGCATCGCGACGTGTCCGCAGCTCTCATTATCAAAGTGGCCGTCCCGAGCGTTCAACTCGAAGAATATAACATAATTTTCCAGTTAAAGTTTGCGAGCCACAATAGTCCTACCTCCGATGCAATCTCTCCGGGAAAAACGGCGCTCACGACTGATAAACGCCTCGGAAAACTCTCGGCTCTCGAGGTAAGCTGTGCGAGCAAACCCACACCTCTTCACCTTTCGGAAAATTTCCCGAAGCGCCAGACGGCTCGGGGGAGAAAAAGAGCGGCAAAGGGGGTCGGGGGAGAGACGGCGGGGGAGAGCAAGGGAAACAAAGTTCCACGAGTGTGTACGCACGCAGACACGAGCGAGAGAGAGAGCCCGTTTAAAGGGCTCCCCCGTCACCTTTGCCTCGGCGTCGATGTCAGCGACCTCGCGAATTTTCATTCACCTCTTGTGTACGGCCCGGTTGGCCCGACGTGCTAACTTTAAACGGGCCGAGTAAGCTAATTTGCGAGCTACATTTACTATCTTCGAAGCTTGCAAAGGAATTGCTGGTTGAATGGTAGAATTTTGGGTGGTATGGAAATAGATTCTTGGTCGATAGGATAAATTGAAATTCATTAGAAACGTAATTATTTTTCAGTTTGTTTTTTTTTACCAACAATTTAACGTTTCATTCAAACTAGAAGAAAATTTTACGTGGAAAATCTGAGAAATACACAAAAAGTTACGGGAAATTAGCAAATTTATCTCCGTTAAAAGTATGTCCTTTATAATGAAGCTTACAATAAATTTGAACCCGCGTTTAATGACAGACACAAAAACAATGCAGCAAGAAGCTGGCATCTTCAGCTTCTACTAACCTTCAAACCCCCCTTTCACCCCCTCGAAATCTCGCGTCCCCGAATCAACAATACCCAAGCACAACAAAAACAAGCGCTCGCTGCCCCGAAACCTCGCCTCGCCGAATCTCGAACCCAGTATATAAAAATTCAAACGATCCCGTCGCAATCACGCCTCGACACAGGCAGCTCTCTCTCTCTCACCTGCCGTATCTCCAGCTCCTGAGCAGCCGCATCGAGCGGGGGGGTGAGAGAAGGCACTTTCAGCGCGCACCGACCACTGGAGGAACGTCTCTCGCGGAGGAGCAGCAGCAGCAGCAGCCTCGGCCGACGGCCATGACCGCGCGCACATGCGATCTCCTTATTTGGTCATCTCTCCTGGGGGGCGCAGGAGAGAGAGAGAGAGAGAGCGCGCGCGTGGCGGCGGCGGTGTGCCCCCCCGACGCACGCGCGGCACGGGCACCGAGCAAAAATCAATGCGCGCCCGGAGCTTCCGACGCCCCCCGCCGGGAGGGCGCGCCGGGCGACCCGCGAGATTTCGAATTACCGCGGCGAGCGGGGCGGGGGAGATTTTCTTTTCGAGGCCGGACCAGGCTGCCGGATGGCGGACGTACGGGGGGCAGGAAGCAGTTCGGAGATTAGATCGAGCGTAATGGGAGAGGAATTGAGAAGGTTGTTTGGGTGAGGGAGTTGTTTCGGGGGGATGAGCGGCGGTTGAATGGTAGAAGGGAAATTTTATCTATGCAAACAGATGCTTCGAGTGGAGGAGATGGATGTAGTTCACTTTCGTAGGAAACTTGTGCTTGTTCAGTAAATAAGCAATTTAGGAGATGTGTTGTTGCAAAATTGAGGAAGAACGTAGATGTGAGTTAACTTTAGTGCAATGGAATGTTAATTAGAACGATTTCAAAGTTACTGCAGATACGAATTTAGACCAGTTTTAGTAAGAAAAATTTAAAATATTCAATATAAAAATTCGATATGTACCTCGGAATAAACACGCGTACTTCATAATAAATTCAATAACTCTTTTACTGGGGTATTATTAAAAAAGTGAAATATCGTTTATCGACTCCCAACTATTCTCAGCTTATAAGCATTATTTATCACCTGCTTTAAAAAATTCACTGCTAATCGATTCGAGCCTCCTCAAATATTTCCACAAAATAAACGTCTCCATCCGCTCCGGCGACAAAAACAAAAGCTACGGCCCTCCTCCAAAATTAACTCGGCTAGTCTAGCGCTCGGCGGAGCAACTAAAATTCCGCAAACGCACTTGCATCCATCACTATCACTTATTCTATCCAGCCTAGACTCTCTCTCTTGCTCCGCTCTCCGGAGGCTCGTCGTACGCTCGTCGCGCGCGAAAATACGCGAGTTATTTCGGCCCGCGTCGCGACGGCACGACCGAAACTATACGACGAAAAAGAGAGAGCAGGGAGCTTGGGCGAGCGAAATTTCGCCGCATTCTCGAGCGCGAGAGCGCGTATATACTTATACACAGCCGCGAAGTCTCCCGAGGGGCGGGATTTATGCGCGCGGACGAATTTAGCGGATTTATAGGTCTACGAGCGATAAGCGCTTTACGGGCTGTTGTCGCGAGGAGGCGGTTTCTTTTTTTTTTTTTTTGGGAGCGGAGAGCGGAGGAGAGCCTCGAGGAGGGAGGTCGAAGATTTTTGGTGGCGGCGAGCCAAGTTTCGGGGTCGATGCGTAGGGTTGAACGTCTTGGGGAATGCGGAGAAAGTTATGATTAGGATCCGGCGCTTCTTGGGATTTCGTGAAGTAATTGGAGAGCTGTTATTCTTGTTGCTGCTATTTAGGATGTATATTATAATAATTTTAATGAAAATCAATAATTATTTTATAAACACACTCGTAGAGTTTAGTAGTGTCAAGTCGCAATTCAACAGACACGTTTTAAATCCTGTTCGCTGTAAAATTAAAGGAAGGCTTTTAAAGTATACTTTTAAAAACAAATATATTAGAATCTAACTTAAAATTATAAAAATTAATATCCAGAATCTCAGTTTTCCTTGAACCCAAGCATCAAAATTATGCAAAAAAAACTCCTACTCCGCGTACAAATTCGCGAAAATACATCCGATCCACGTCTTACGGAAGCAAAGAATCCGAGAGTCGGCGGCTCTAAAAACGAGAAAAGGGAGCAGTGAACCTCTCGAGCGGACACCTCGACCGGCGAGCGTAAGCGACACCGCGCTCTTATATGCTTTTTGCGCATCGGCTGCTGCGACTGGCGAGGCCGGCGGCGGTGGCCAAGTTACGCGGTGAGTCATCAGCGCTGAGCCCTCGCAACCGGCCCCGCGCGTATAATGCACGAGGCGGCTCGCTCGGCGCGCGCGCTGTTCTCCAAAATGAGCGATATGCCGCGATGACGCGAGAGTGGGCCTCCTGCACACGAGCTACCTTGCGTCGCTACGAGGAAGCCGACTCTCTCTCTCTCTCTCTGCGGGAGAGCTTAACTGCCTTTCTATTTCGGAGCTTCGTTGTGCTCGCGAGCGGCGGGGAGTTTGCTTTGCTGATGATGTATGATCATTGTTTCTGTTTAGTTTGTAAATGTTGCGTGGCGGAGGTTGGGGATTTTTTTTGGTTACGGGGAATTAGCTGGTATCTCAGTTTTAATGACTCGAATTTTAGCGATATAATAGGATTATGGTGCGTATGACACGTTAAGTTAGAAGAATAAAGAAATTAATTCTTTCGAAGAATTGATTAGCTACTCAAGTGCAAATCAAGAGTTTTTTAAGTAAGCAATTCCTAAATACATGTAATTGTTCAGTCTGCGTTCGTATAACCGAAACTGTTTATTTCTTTCGCTTCTTCTCGAGGAAATTTTGATGCAATAAAAGAAGTTGAATAATACGTAGAACACTTTCAAGAAGAAACATTGAATTATTTATAAGTAAATAATTTAAAAGTATTTTAATGTCGAAAACATTGTCCGAAAAATAGTGCACCAATCAATATTACGCTCCAATAAAACGCCGCGCTCCTAAGCGTCTCGAAGCCAAAAAGAACGAATGAAAAATTTCGAGCTCTCGGCGGTATTACACTCGATAAAGTGACCGGGCGGACAGCCGGTATATAAAAAAAGCGAGCGGATGTCGCGGCTTTTTGCGCGGCGCGCGGCGATGCCGTAACGGCGCCGATAAAATTATCGAAAGTACACACTTGGCGTAGGCGGAGCGAAGCGGGCGGTCGCGTTCGCCGGCACTTTTCGAGGAGAGGATTTTGCGCGCGAGTAGCCTCCTAGAACTCCGCGACGAACCTTGCGCAATATTGGCCGATACGACGCCGGCCGAGAGGATGAAGAGCTGGACGTGCTCTGTTTATCGGCGAGTGTGAGCTCGGTGTGTGTGACTCCGCGTTATCTAAATTGACGTTGGGAGTTTTTGATATGCTGGAAGAGGTGGCTCGGGGGAAAGAATAGATTTTATACGTATTTCTTTAAACTGGTTGAATAATTAAAAAAATTCTCAATATTTACCAAGTATCCCTCTGTCCTCGTTGGAATATTTCAAAAAGTATATCGTGCAGTTGCTGCTAACGAAATTGATCAAGACAACAAGCCTTTCATCGCGCTGAAAAGCGCGCTAATCCAATAAATCGTGCAGGGAACATTTTCGAGCTTCGCGCAGAGAGAAAAAAAAAGCTAATCCGACAGAGAGAGGGGTGATGGTCAAAAGCAGACGATGAGCGCGGCTCAATTGATTTGCTGGAATTGATGGCTAAAAAGACTTTAATAGGCGGCCATTATATTCTCGCCCACAGTTTCCGTCGATTATCCAATCGACGTACTTTCTATTTCTCTCTCCGTCCCTCGCTCCGCGAGGCCGCCTGCAGCTCGCAGCGCAGGTCTTCTCTTTCGTCATTTTTTTTTTTTTCATTTATTCGTCGAGGCGCAGCTGCTGCTCGCTCTGATGGGGTACGAAAATCCTGGTGACCTTTGCGCGTGCACGCGTGTGCGTGACGTTGAGCGCGAAGGTTCCGGGCTCCGCCGGGAGATGTTCGCTCTTATTGAGGGAATGACTGATGGCGAAAGGAGAGGACGTCGGTGGACAATTGATTCGTTTTTTATGATGCGGAAATTCGAGAAATGGCGAAGGTGTCCTTTCTTTAAATGTGAAATTTTTAAGCTGAATAAAGATGTATTTTATGTAGAGTGTCTAAAAACATTTTCTTCAACAGTGCAATTGTATAATTAGACAAAAAATTCCAATTATACAGAGCTTTGAATAAGTCTGTTATTTAACGCAAGAACCAAAAACTCCTTAGATTGAAAATATAAAAATTACACTGTGTAACTCGGGTTATGTAAATCAGGCTGCACTTTTTACGTAAGACACAACAAAAGCAGGCTTCCTCTCTGCAGGATTACTTTTCAACCCAGAAACATCAATCACTTAAAAAAACCTCCGAGCAGCTTTCCTCTACACACAAACCCCATGCATATCATACCCCACCGCAACGTATTTTCATCCGCGCCAACTCGTCCCTCCGATAAACTCTCGCAGTTATCCCCCGTCCCCTCTGTATCTTCACCGCGCGTATTATAATTAAAATTTCCTACCGCGTCACCGTGGCAGCTCCTCTCTTTGCATTCCATTTTTTTAGCCTTCTCTCCCCTGCACGCGCAGGCCTTGAGCCTCTCGCGGCCGCTGACGCGCGAGCTAATTTTTATATTTATAACTATATGTATATCGGATCGGCGACGGGCACCGGCTGGATACATCTTGCTGAATCGAGCCGACGTCCTCGGAACGGGATCGGAACGCGGGGAGGAGAGTGATTAGTTGGGACGAGGGATGAAAAATTTAGAGGAAGTAAATGGAGAGCGGTGGATTAATTGCGAGGAATGGGAGAGGTTGGTTTTTAAAAGCGTTCTTTTGCGCGGAAGCGCATGTGGCAGTTGAAATTTTATTCTGAGCGTATTATATAAAGTTCTATTACTCGGTAAAATTTTAATCAATGAACCTATTTTAAAACCGCATTGATCCGTACTTTTGACTGGGTTAAAAATAATGTCGTGCAATATTCAGGAGGATGATTTCCATTTTTTAAAACTGCTTTAGATAAACATAAAAAGCGCTGTTTAATATGATTTCCGCTGCTGCGACAAAAATGCAGTTGTAAAAGTTGCTATCTTCAGTAATATTAAAAAGATGGAGCAAAAATAATAGATAATTGAAGCTGTGGAAATAGTTAAAAAAATTATGAAATCAAACGTGACGAGCAATTTATCGTTCTTTCAGATTTAGAGGCGGAGGGGCCTTTTAGTGTACGCAATAGAAAAGTGCGTCACTACGTGTGATTCATGTAAATTCACGTATATGTGCGTACGTAGAATTTTGATTTTATCATTGATATTTTTAATGAGCTGTTCGATGTATTGCAGGTCATATTCTATATAACGGATTTCTAATATTCAACACGAGTTGTGTCCCTTTGCAGCAGTGAATTAATTATAAATTATTAATTGTATTCGATTAATTCATAATAATGTTAATATATTAAACCTATGAATAATGCAGCACGTGGTTACTGTAAATAGATAATTATGTGTCCTTATTCGTAACGCATTTCAGCTATCAAACAAAGAAACCGTTAAATTTCTAAAACAAAATATTACAACTTTCTTTGATTTATTATTGAAAAAAAAAACATCATCTGAGGACTATTTTATAATTTTATGCAAATTCTGAATAATTCTAATTTATATACACTGAATATAGTGCTTTAGGTGCTGAATACGATCAAGAAAAAGCTTTAATTCCAGCGAAACCACGATATTTTACTCGGGTTTTCCCGTCAACGATTAGCAACAACTCATCATATCCAATTTAAAAAAAGAAACTCGAATAAAAAAGGAAATTCTGCCAGCTAGAGCGAGAATCCATCAAGAGTCGCAAAAGCTAATCCTCGGCGCACGACCCTCTCCGACGAGCCACCGTCCATCAAGCGTCCCTCCCTCCCCGTGCCCAAGGACAAAAAAAAAAAAAGAAAGCAGATCGCCCTTTGTTCTGCCGCCTAGTTAAGCCGACCACCTCGTCGACGCGTCGCCGGTTAAAAAAAGCACCGCGCTCGAGCTCGCGTTACCCCGCGCGGCTCGGCGTGAAATTCGCTTTTGACGTCAGAGCTCCGCGCGCCCTTTAACGCCCAATAGCCGAGAGAGAGAGGGAGAGGGAGAGAGCCTCGATAAGAGATTAAGCTCTCGAGCCGCGCCGCCGCCGTCTGAGTGCGCAGACTAATTGGCATCTGCATGCCGCGCTATTTGCTCTCTCGCTGCACCGCGCGGCGGCTCGGCAGCGTTGTGTTTACGGCGGAGTTTTTCGAGAGCGGTGCTGATTTCTCGGTGAATTAGCGAGAGTATTGATTTTCGGCCGATGAGCTCTGCGAGGGCTGAAAATTTTAGTGGACTCGTTGGGGATTGATAGGTTTCGCGAGAGAGTTTGTTGATGGATTTTTAATTAAATTTTAGGTTGGCGAGGAGAAATATTGGCTGAAAAGAAATAAAATAATTTTTTACGATGATTTTTGTCGATTTAGTTGTTTAATGAATTCTTTTGATCATTTAAGATCGATTGCTGCAACAATAAATTCATTTTTAACCATTTTCATGGCGATGTAAAAGGATGGAAAGATAATTTCAAACTGACTGGAGTTGATGAGAAGGTGAATGAAATTTAATTTACTAAAGAAATGTTAATTTGAATAATTTATGTTTTATTGATCATCGGTACGTTCGCATTAGCGCGCATCCACACATTCCACTGCTGCGTCAAAGTAAAAGCAAAAATTTAATTAAATTCTTTGTTTTTTTTTTTTTTTTTTCATAAAATTGAAAACCGCAATTCTCCAATACTTATATAAACTTTTGCTTTTTCGTTTTCCGAATAAATAAATATTACTTAATTTATATATTAAAATATAATATTCGTTAATTAATTCGCTGTAAAATTTCTCAAATCCTGACGGAACAATCCGGTGCGACGACTCTTTATCAGGAAAAATTCATCAGCTGTAAACAATTATCCAAGCGATTGCGGTGGCTTTCGCTCGTCATTACTTTGCAGACCCGGAAAAAGCAAACTGTGCAGATCATTACACTCTGTCAACAGGAAATTAAGCTAATCTGCGAATCATCCACCCCGCCACTGCAGCAGAAAAAAAAACTCTGCTCGTTTAATAAATCTTTGCATAAAGTTTTGCTCAGTTCTCGGCCTGCACAATTATTTAATGATGAATTACGTCCGTTTATGCAATATTACTTGCGAGTATCAATTCGTTCTCGTCTCTCCTGTTTAGATGTAACTCGAGACCTGCAATTACGGTGGTAAGTGACGATTATGTTCTTAGTAATAGACTACGCGACTTTCGGTAACTATCTATTTAATAATTATTCTTGCATTTATTCAATTTTAAAAAGAGCGTAAAAATTTTAAAAAAGTCCAGTGTTAGACTTAATGTGTGTTTCTTCATATTTTTAAATTAGAAAGCAGATTCCAAAGTTACAAAATAATTCGTGATCCAAACTCACGAGGCTCTTCTTGCAAGCAAAACATCTAAAAATACTCTAAAAAAGAATAAGTGACTTCAAACGACAAATTTATTTAAAATAATTTATATCTTAATTAAAATCAGCTTTCAATGCTCTAATAAATCAACAAGCAACGAAATAAAACATCATCATCCGACTCTTACATCCTGACCCAATAAAATCGTGTTTTACAACGTCGGTAAAACGACTGAGTGCTCATCTACGCAGCGCCCAAACCAAATACTTCCCAGCAACAAAAAGCGAAGACAATTGCCGGCGTTGTTATAACAGTACATCGACAGCTCGGCCGCTCGTCTGACTCAGCGAGCCGTCGGGGCTTGTCGAGGATTCGAGGCACACGCTCTCGAGGAAAGTGCACAATAATAATCGATTAGCAAGGTTAATCGCGCGTTAAAGGCTCGAGAACGTCGGCAGTCGAGCCTCGGGCGGACTCGAAAAGCGCCGAGAGCCTCGCTCGGGGGGGGTTTTTTAGTTTTCGAGGGCGCGACAAGCGTTTGTTAAACCGTTCTGGAGGGTGGCGAGAGTATTGAGGAGAGAGGCAAATTTTGGAAGAGGGTAATTCGAATAATTTAATTTTTAAGTTTAGAATATTGATTTTAAGGTATTTCAATGAGCATAAACAAAGATCATTGAGTTGTATAAGGTGAATTAATTAATTTTATGCAATGAAATTTCGTTTCCGCATTATGTAAATATTTGTAAAAGTTTTAATTAGAAATTGAACGTAGATTTTAATTATCCGTATTATGTGCAGGCATTAAATGCATTGGATGAGTAAACATTTGCATGAGAATCTAAAGTTTGCATTTATTTATTTGAAACAGAAAATATTTATTAAGTCACCTGCAGAATATATGTACTTTATTTATTTTATTCGAACATTATAAGTAAAAAAAGCTTAATTTTATAATTAATAAAGAAGCGAATCCAAGACGCTGCAAAAACTTGTCTGTTAGTTTTTTATCACAAAAAAAAGTTATTTCTTAATTAAAGTTCTCAAGTTTAAAAAATGAGAGGACCTTTTAATTAAAAGCCCACCTCCGTCATCCCAGTCATCTCGCAAATTTCAAACACGCAACTCACTGCAGCCCCGGCACAAAACCTCCAACACCTCCGACTCAATCCAGCGGCAACCGAAACCCCAATCAAAAATCCATCCCGCCTCTCTCTCTCTCGTAAAGAAACCCCCTCCCCCCGGAGTTTTAGCACTCGTACGGTGCCCGCGGAGGCGTGACAGCCGCGCGCGAAAGCTGCGAGAAGGCACATAATAAAGTCGACTGTGCGAGAGAGGCGCGCGTGTGGGCATCCGCGCGATTACGTACATACCAGTGCTCGCGCACGCAGCGGCGCGCTAAATATGGCGTGTTTTCGTCGTCGTGGCCGCCGCCGCGCGCATAGCCCTGTCCCCGTTAACGCTCGCGCGGCCGAATTGACCGGAGAATCATATGGGGGGAGAAAACGAGTGACCGAGGCGCTTTGCTCCGCTTTCGTGTCACTCGGTCAGTCGACCGAGAGCTGACCTATACGCGCAGGTGCGCTATTTGCCTTTGCGGAGGCGTTTCATGCGTGTGCCCCAGGGAAGCTGATGTAAGGGTAATTTGTCCGAGCGGGGGCGAATTATTTACGAGGTTGATGGTCGAGAGAAATGAGGGGGTAATTGGGGAGTCGTGTAAGCCGGCGGTGTTTCAGCGTGGTTTGAATTTTTTATGAAATATTATATTTTAATCGATGTCGCGTTATGGTATTGAGATTTTATAGCGAGCGAAATAAATAAAAAGTGATTGTACAAAAATAAATCGGCTTATTTTAAGTGTCATTCGTATTTAACGGGAAATTTATTAATTTAACTAGGATCGTAAATTTACTGTTAAGTATCATTCATAAGCCACGATGGTCGTAAAATTAGCTGCTACAACAAAAATCAAGTCAAAGAAGAAGTTTGTTAAGTAACTTTTTATAACCTTAATTAGTTAATGCTTTATTTGTATAGCTAAAAGGCCTCAGTTCTTTTTATTTATAAAAAAAAGTGTTTTTTATAAGTACAATAAGTTACGTAAATATAATGTTTATTTAAGAATACAAAATCTTTAGAATTATAAAATAACAAAGAACGTATATGAATCTATGAAATTTCAATCGCAAAAATGGCAAAAATATTATCGGATACTATTATAGTCATCGTTGCGAAAGTCTTTAGAAAAGAGAATTAGTAGAGAAATTGAACGTCCGAGTTTTTCCGTCCAATTCTCGGAAAAATTAAAATCTGCAGTTTTTAAAGTACCTTCATTTGCCGATAAAGCGGCAGCCGACAGTGACCCATAAAACACAAGCTTTACGCGTCGTTCTATAGGAAATTAGAAACAACGGCGAAATGTGGAGTTTTTACTCTCGGATATTGTACGCCAGAACGGAAGCCAAGCATTTCCCTTGCATTTTCATAGCTCATATATTTTTACTCGACGATGCTTTATGTGGCAATTGGTTACGTAAATTGTGAAGAAGCCTTGTGCATAATGACTAGATTCACTGACCACGTAATTTATTAATTACTGTTAAAAAACTTTTTTGCTTTGACGAAATGTTTATGTAATGCGACTGATGGAAAATAAGTTCGTGTCTATAAATAATGGTAGAACTGTGCTTAGGTTAACGTAAAAAATGTATAGTAAAAAAACCTAATTAAAAAATTACTCAAAATTTATGACCAAAATTCTAATAATAGCTTTATGCGTGTTTGTGCTTAATTTTGAATATTACATTTCCAAGAATTTTTTTTGAGAATGAGTGAAGAGAATTCTGATAATCGCAAATTTTTCCTAAATTAAAGAGATAAATAGAATGTCACTTTTAAAATGAAGCTATCAGCAAAACAAGCAATTTCCATTCTTACAAAGTACCTCTGCCTCTTCCATTTCATCCCAATCATCCTTCAGCCAATCTTCCATTTCATTCCTCAGTCCAATATCCCATTCTTCGACTCCGCAATGCAACCTACGAGAGCACACCCACCTACGAGCTAACCACCTTCCACGCCACATATCCCATCCACGAAACCCCAAGGAAAGCAAGAGGGCAGCTCGCATCGCGCAGCCTAACGACGTCGTCATCCTCGCAATTACTATCGACTCGTCGTTAGCCTTTAGCATCCGCATCTTGGGGGCTCCCTTTGTGGGCGCTCCAGTTTCCGGCTCGCGCCCCACAAAGCAGCCTATATACACGCTGTGGCCTACTTGTGTGCCGAAATATACGCGCAGAGGGACTTCTTTTTATTCAAGCTCGGACGCGCGCCGCGCCGCGCTCTGCCCATTCAGCGCCGGGAAGGCTTTGGCCTTCGGCCGCTTCTATTCAATTTGACTTTTACGATTCGCGCCAGTTCGAGTTACGGCGCGGTCGTCGAGGAGGGGGATCGACTGCGCGCTCTAGATTCGATGTGCGCGCCGGGGATTGAGTTTGTGTTTTTGTTTAATAATTTGGAGGATCGGGGCCGTCTTGCGGAGGAGGGAGGAGTAATTTTAGATTTTCGGTTTGTTTGAGGAGAAGAGAAGGGCTCGTTAATTATTTGGGTATTAGTTTTTTCAGTTTCTTTGGAATATAGTTGTTGCTTTGATTATTCATTGTTTTATTTCAAAAAGAGCAAATTCATGTTTAGCACATCATTACGATTTTCACGTCTCTTCTTATTCGGATGAAAATTTATTAAAATTTATTTGCGACGAAGAGTAATGATAAAAATGTGAATAAATTTTGTTATGCATAATTATTAATGGTCTGAATATACTTATTATACATTTATAATTTTTTTTCATGATACAAACACAAAATAAACATTTTCTTTTCTCATAGCGGCCACGATAAGATAAGTAATTGAATACTTTATAAGTGGCATGTTTCACATTCTCTGCATTTATCTTTGCACGTTAGTTACTTCAAAGTAAAAAATATTTCTTAAATAGTATCAACATTAAAATTACCCAATTATTGTGTTATTTGTAAAAGTTTAAACCCACGTAAAACACCTTTCTCAATATTTAAATACTAATTGCATTTCATAATATACATTATATTAATATTACTATATTAAACATCCGAAAATCATTCTTCACTGACCATTAACTATCTAACTATCTATAAAGAAACCCAAAAAACGAAAGCTCCTTTCTCAAACCTCCTCGCAAGCCAAGCAAGCCCAAGCCCACATTCTCGCTCTTTCTACGAACAAGACCAGCTCCGCAGCGGCAGCAGCTAGTCGAACTCCGCAACTGGGGGGGGGGACGCCGTCATATCCTGAAGCACGCGGCAGCAGCAACGTAGCAGAGAGGAAACACCGAGCAAGAGAGAGAGAGAGAGAGAGAGAGAGAGAGAGAGAGAGAGAGAGAGAGAGAGAGCGGCTAATGCCGGCGTCAATTACGCCAGCTCATCAATAAACAGGCTGGCATGTGCGCCGGAATCTTGATCGTAACCGGCCCGATAAGAGCTCGAGATTTTTCGGAAAGCTGTGCTGCGATGATAGCGGATTCCTCTTCGTTCGGTCGAGTTTCGCTTATTAATTGCTGGTATAATGGGCGCCTCGTCATCTTTGCGTTTACACGGAAAGTTGAATTATTTGGCTTGCGGCGGAGATAAAAGCGTGGCTTTGATTAAAATGGCCTTTGAAGTAGAAGATTCAATTAAAATATGTATAATACAAAACGACAAATTTTTTTCCAAGTATACGAATAAGCGCTTTGGGTTCCATGAATATTTAGCGACCGAGTTATCGAAAACTCTTTTGCGCTTCGACGCGACAAAGTTCCTGCACAACGTGTTTAAAATGCATTTCGTTCGAAAAAAGAATTTCAAATTAAAGCGAAAGCCTGAAAAAAACTTTTAATAATAACAGTTTCCCAATAAAAAAACCTTCAACCCACTTTGTCGCTCAAATAAATGCGAAACGATCAAAGCCCGCGTCCGCACATTCGCTCGCATTAATCGAAAAATTTGCAAAACAATGCCAAAAAAAAAGAAAGAAAAAAAAATGTGAGGCGACGCGTCGCGATCGCAGCGCGAGCATATCGAAAGCGAATCAAAGAGAGCTCCTCGAACATCCGGCCGACCGTTACGCGAAAACCGCTCGGGCGCAGGAAATCAGTTATTCGCTGCAGAGCCGATTAGCCGGGGCAAAAAAGAGCCACGGAGAGAGAGGAAAGAAGGCCGGCTTGTATTCGCCAAGTGTCTCGCGCGATGCGCATATTAGCGCGCAGAGACGGGATACGTACATATATTTTATGTATGCCGTTGCACAGAATATGCCAGGCTTTTGATTTGCAAGTCGCCGAGAGCCGCGCGAATCACACAGAGTTTCGGTGTGTTTCGATTTAGTTTATCGAGCGAGGCGGTTTTCCTAGCCGGGCTATGTGTCATGCAAATCGAAGCGGACTGTGATGGGTCGACGACATTTATTTTAGTTGGAGGTTACTCGGGGCTTAATTGAATTTTTAATGCTCGGATATACTGATGCCCGAATGAAGGGATTCTTTGTTCGATATGGTTTGATGAGAAATTCGCTTAAATGCACTATTTTGAGATTATAAATAAATTTCAGTACACTGTGTGGGCCTTTGAAATTTACTTGAATGAATATGATATTTTTAAAAAGTATTTATTGATTTACAGGAAGTATTGAGCACAATAAGCTTTTAATCCGTCAAACATTTTTTTAAATTTTCCTCCTTTAAAAAAAATATTTTTTTAAAAAACTATACGAAAAAATAAAAAAAAATTAAAAATTAAAATTAATTGCAGCTCAAATTTCATAGCTCTAGAAATAAGAAGTAATTTAACTTTTGCGATTCTTCATACTGCAGCTCACCTCGCACAAATCCAACACTTTATTTACTCTGCGAACAGGCAGGAATCCGACATGATGAAAACACGCTCGGCGAAATTATTACCCCGCATTAACATTAATATTAATAACTCTATCGCGCCTCTCCGAGGCCACCTCGCCTCAAGATGCCCCCCGACTCGTAAACTCTTAACCGCCAGACTTTTCCCCCGTCCTCGGGGTAAGTAAAACCGAAACGGTCTGTGCGTGTAACGAGCGGCGCTTCCCCTCCCCCTCCCCAACCCTTTAGAGATCCCCCCTTTTTTACGCGCGAGTATTCCTCAGTCGCAGACCGGCGCTTTCTCACGCACGCCACATATCCGCGGGGCCTCGCGATTTTTTTTCTTTTTATTTTGCGGTCGCGTTTTCCTTTGTGCGGGGACTCGGGGTTATTTATTTATTTTTTTTTTTCTTATTTCTCGAGTTCTGCGTGCGCACGCTTTTTTTGGAGTAGATTCGGTCGGGGCATTTTCCTGCTCGAGCAGGTGGGAGTTTATTGCGATCTCGAGGCTGATTGTTTGGGGGATGGATGGAAAATGATGAGTTTGTGGTTTCCGATTGCTTCTGCTGGATGAAAGGACATTTACGGTTTGGGAAGTAAATATCTCCTGGGGTCTTTTTTTAGAGAATCTTTTTTATGATGGGCAATATTGAACAATTATTTTTATATTTACCAATAATTAAAGTCACTATCCCAAAGCTTCCTCTAGGAGGAAGCAAAAGCACATTACCCCACTAGGTAAGTAGCTTACTGTACCTAAAATAAATGATCAAAGTGAGAAACGATAATACTTGGAACGTTATCGCGGCAAAAAGACTCAAGTCAATTACGGCCAGCCAAGTAAGTGCATTCACTCCCGCAGCGTTTGCAAGCAAACGAACGAGAAGCAGTGCCATTGTCGATAAGAGTCCACGCGGAGGAGATAAGTTGCAGCGAGATTGATAAAGCTGCGAAAGCTCGACGGTGGCGGCCTGCTCGCGTCGTCGAGCCCCGGAGAGAGAGTTGCGCGCGAAATTGGTTATTGAATTTTCCTTAGGCCTAATTCGGCAAACTGCGGAGCGGCTGACCTCGTTAGGAGTAAACCGATATGTGCTCTGATTACGGATAATACCAGAACGTAATTAAATAACCCTCACCCCGCCGACGCCTTGCGGTCGCTCGAGATAAATAGCTGCGGCGGAGCCTGAAAAATGGGGTGCGCCCAAGGTTTACGTGAGGTTGGAAGATGAGGGTTGTGCTTTTTAGATTTTAGCGATATAACGGAGGCTGTGTAAATTGATTATGTCAGTTTTATGAGGATACGTTCATCCAAAATTATAGCTCATTTTTAATAATGAAAAATTATTATATACTGTTTCCAAAATTCGATACATTTTCTTGATACATTTTTATAATTAATTGTTTATATACATTTTTTGTACAATTCATGTGCCTAAAGCCAAATCTTTTTATACATAAGTGAAAGCTGCCCAACCAAATTATATTCTATTTCAAAATGAAAAACAAACTAGTTCTTGGGTAGGTCAACGTTTCGAACCTACCCAAGAACTTGTTTGTTTTTTAATGTTTAACACCTCTGAAAAAGAAAAATTAAAGCTAAAGTAAATTTTGTTTATGTAAAGAAGTATTAAATATAAAAAATTTTTTTAAATTTTCTAAATTTTACTACTTCACACTGTAAAAAAATATTGTATTCTAAGGAAATTGAAGCACACCAATTCGAAATTCAATTTGGATTTTTACGATTCTTTCACTACCATGCATTTTCCATTTCTTTTGTGCGTTGAATACTGTATACGTAATATTTACGAAAAAATATTAAATATAAAAGAACATAAGAAAGTGACACACTTTACTCTTAAAACGTCAGGATTTAAACAACTCAATAAAAGTAACTCTAAAACTTTTACGATCGAAGCGAAAACTCATTTAAATTCATTGCTCCTTTCAAGTGTACACAAACAAGCATATAACGATTCGAACAACTACAATTAACTCGAATTCAATTAAACCAACGCGGCGAAATTTCTCCTAAACTCTTTACAGCTCTCCTCTCGCCTCGAACTTTTCTTCGGGAAAAGCGAACTTTCGATCTTGATAACCCGAAAAGCCGCCCGCACGAAAAATCGAACCGCTCGGGGAAATAATCGACGGCCTGCCACGAACGCGCGAATTGACTTCCATGCGCGGTAAGCGCAAAGTGCGTGTACTTTCATCGGCTGCGGATTTATGATAATTTATTTGGAGGCAAAGCGAGACCGAGTTTTTCTCATTTTCAGGTCTGCAGTCTTGCGCATTGTTCGAATTAAGTTGGCTGGAAATCAAGGTTAATTTATATGCGGAGATGTTTGAGGAGATGAGTTTTATGCGCCGCAAGTTCGTGGAGTGTATGAATGTTTTTTGTGGTTAATTTTAATGAGGCTTTAAAGCGCCACATTACACGATAATATGATGGAAATGATGTAAATCTAAATTGTTATAAAAATTGCTAAATACGGTTTATTTTACTAAAATAGCATAAAAAGATAATTAGCCTTCTTTTAGGATTTGAATGCGGAATAATAAACTAGATAATTTTCATTCTACTCTTGAAAATCTCTAATTATTTGCACAGAGAAACATCAAGATTCATCAAGATTATATGCACTACTGATCTGATAAAGTGTTAGCTGTTACTTTATAAAAGTTCTTTCACCTATCGTACAATGCTTCTTTAGAAATTGAAGTCTCTTTTTATTATCGAACACTGAAAATTAATGATTCACTTTTCGCTAAGTATGAATTAGCAAGTTTATAAGAAAACCTTGATTTATAAGAAATTCGAATTAAAATCTATAAACTTAAAATTATTCATTACAAAACTTTCTTACAAAATGAAATACATTTCAGTTTTTCTCGTAAAAATTCTCTGTAAAATTTTCACTCTATTCTGAATCACGCAACAACACTTCCTTTGTACTTCAAATAAGTAACACCCATAAAAACGCAACTTAAAGCAGCGCTCACTCACTCAATTTACATACATATAACAGGATCATCCGGCGTTTATAACGCGCGATATCTTAAAAAAAAAATGGCGCGACCCAAATAAGTTAAGTCGCGCATTTCTTCCTTAGCAGCCGAACGAAAAGCACCAATATCCACGTTCGCGGCGCGCGCTCGTATGATTCAGCCGCCGCTCGTCGATTTCGCAATGAGTCTCCGGATCGAAGATCCTTGAGTGTCCCGCGGATAAAACTCGACGGCCGTTTCTCTCTCGACGTTTTTTGCCGAATAGAATAACGCCGTCCTTTTCGGGTTCAAGGAAGCCGCGAAAGAGCGGGGCTTTGATTAAAAAAGCAAGGCGCGGGAGATAAGATATTTAAATCCCGAGATAAGCGAAAGCGAATATTACGCGAGACAGGAGCCTTGGTGACTCACGCCGATAAGCCGACTGGCCCATACCTTCCGACGAATTCGCCGCGCGTTTTCGCGAGGAAAGTAAAAGCGCGCGACGAGCTGAAGGAGGAGAGGGGAGCGCGGAAGTCGGCCGCGATGCATGGATAATTAAGAGGCGCAGGTGGATTCCTTCTCTCGCGTTAATTGTTTCCTTACCGAGAAGCGCGCAGGATGAAAAAGGAGTGACCACCGCTGGTGTATACATCTTACCGTATACCGTTATCGGCACACATTTCTTTGTTGCTCGAGCGCCTGGCTTGGATAAATAATTTCCTTACAATTAGTGCACCTGAGCTTGGCGGCTGCTGCTGCTGCTGCTGCTGCTGCTAATGCCCGGTGTTTTGACCTTTTGGGCCGCGATGTGGATCGGAGGATGCACTTGTTGGAATTGATTTGCATATAGTGATTGCCTTTTGCGGCTTAACGTTGCAGTTTTGTTTTGCGAGGGAATTGTAAACTAGAATGATTGCGATAGTTCAGTTATTCTTGGGCGTAATTACGACAAAAAATATATGTAATATCGACAGGAATTTAATCTTTACAATGCAAGAATCGCAATCTCAAATCTGGAGATAAAACAATATTTTTTCAAGAAACCTTTATTCTTCGTTTGTAAGAAGCATGTCTCCGTGCCAGTAAAAATAAGTGTGCACTTTTAGTTCAAGACCAATTTTCTTGCAGCTAAATTATACGTCTAAGTATCAAGAATTAGTCACCACAACTTAAGAAAAATTTCTTTTATTAGAAAAGAAATAATGCTTACTTGAAAGAAGTTTTAGTTCGAGCTTCAGATACACGAGGTAATTTCCTTTTAATTCCTGTCATTACATTTTTACAGTCGTTGATACCTTTAATTCAGCAGAAGTAGGTTCAATAATATTCTCATTGATTACAACAAAAGAAACTTTAAAATTCCTCTGCAATCACATAAAGCATTTCAAATGATAATTCTAAGAAACTAAATCATTCGTGCGCAAAAACCACTTTACTTGTCAATTCTACGGATTTTTCGAACAAATAATGAGTCAATATGATCCTACCCACAATAAAAAAAAAAACAATTTTACCCATCACGCGTCTCTCGACAATTCACAAACTCTTACCTCACCTCGCGATGCATCAGTCAGGCGAAAAAAAAAAAAAAATCGGTGCAGGAGCGTTGCTTTGCCGCACTCGGCAAAAAAATGCGCTCGCGCGCTTTTATATCCGCGGAAAAGCGCGTTGCATCACTCTCTCTCGGCGCTTTTTTCCCCTTGTCAACAAAGAGGAAAGTGTGCACGAGAGACGCAGAGACGAAGTCAGCGATCCGAGAGCTCGGCCACGTAAACAGCCGCGCGCGCGACGTAAGCGATTGGGAGAGTGGAATCTCGCCTAATCGCACTTCCTCCCCGCGTTATCTCTCTCCCACGCGCGATCTAGGAAACGGGCATGCAATCTCCGCGGGCGCAATACATACAATATACATTTACCGTCGAGACGCTGCCGCTGCCGACGAACGGAGGGAGAGAGCCTCTCGGGGACACGTCCTCCTCCGCCTCTCCTGTTTTCTTCGCCTCTCTCTCTCTCTCTCTCTCGCGCGCGCCGAGCAAAATTCAAGTGTATACACAGGAGCACTGCACGCGTGGAGGGACTGTCAGAGCCGCGCGGATCACGTACTGGACGAGGCGCGCGCTCGCGGTACTCTGGCGGCTGAGCGGAGTCGAGCGAGCCGAGCTTGCGTCAGTCAGCTGATTCTCCTCCCCACCCTCCCCCTTCCCAGCGGCCGGCGCTCCGGGCCTGGTTAGTGGAGCTGCAGCCGCGGGAGCTGAAAGGAGAGTTTTCTACTGACGCGCCGCGACGGTTTTAATGAGAGATTTTTGCGAGGGTTGCGGAATCGCGGACTGAGGGCCAGGATTGCGAGCGCGACGCGAGGCTGCTGGGAAATTGGATGCGGGGGACGGGAAAATTGTTGAGTCTGGGAGATATTGATTTTTTTCTGGATGGAAAGATCATCGAGTTAATTAAAAAAAAAAATGCTTTCGTTGATGCGGACGATAACCGAATAGTGTGAATTTAATAGCAACAATTTATGTTGCGCAGAGTTATTTTTTATTTAATCGAGTTTTTCTCATTCGACAAAAACATTCAAAACTTATTTGATAATGGCACACGTCATGAATGCGAACGATTTATTTTGATGTTTATAATGCAAAATGCCGTACGAGTTTTATTGATGATATTAAAATAATACTTTTTTATTCAAATATTTATTTATAAGATTTCAATGTATAAGAACTTATTAGAATAATTTATTTTTGACACAGATATATTTAATCAAGTTATGTGTCAATAGAATCTAGTGCAATAAATTATTATTCCAGTGACGTGAGTTATTAGTTGTAAACATAGATATATATTTACTCCCACTAAACTGCGTGAAATAACTTTATCAGTTTTTACATATTTATCACTGCATATCTTAGCTTCATTTTTTATAAAAATTTTGCGCTGCGACAAAATTACCGTTTCTTATAGAAAATCGACTAATTTGAAATATTTAATATTAACAATAACAAATTTATCCTTCCTCAAATTCATATTTTTTTTATGTTTCTATTGAAAATAAACGAAAACATTATTTCATATCAAACCATAAAATTAGTGCATACAAGAAAAATAATTTATATACTTCAAAAACAATAAGAGCTAAAATAATTTCTAAATTTATCTTCTGATTCACCGAAGTTTATCAAATACATCGCTTATTACCCGCATCCCTCCTAATTCTCCCTTCCAATCAACCCTTCCATCAAAACAAATTCTCTTCGAAATCTCCCATCTCCCGGCAGTCCAAACATTCACATGTCCAGAAAAAATAACAAAATTAGACGGAAAAGCCAATGCGCGCCTTTCTACATCCTCCATCCTTTCCCTCTCAATGCAGCGAAAGAAGCTCGCCACCCGCAGCGTTCAAAGAGCGACCTCCCGCCTTCTCCTCCTTCCTCTTCTTCTTCTGGCGAGTATAGTAATTGAGGGACGGTGACGTTGTGGCTCCGGTGCATTCTTTTGAGCCTCGGTGCGTGATGCGGTAATTAGCGGGGAAATGCGACGAACAATGGTAAACAATTACGCGGGAGAGAGTGAGAGAGACAGAGAGAGCGGAGCTTTTGTGCGACGCGCGACGAGCGCTCGAAAGTCTGATGCCAAGGTGGGGTTTGATCCGACGTCTTGCTTTATCGCCGCTGCTGTCTGTCTGACACTCTGCGGATGAGCAGAAGGAGCGCTTCTTTGGAGAAATGGCTTTTATCTACTTTGCGCATTGTATTTTGAGTTCATGGTATTGTGTGCTGTGTGAGAAACGTGACTTGAGGTTTTCAGTTTCAGATTTTGCTTGCTCGAAATTGTTAAAGGAAGATAATATCATTTTGTTGCTTTTTTAGACGAATTCAACAAAAATTTTGATTTTTTTTTTAAACCGCCGTGATGTGAAAAATATATTGATTAACAAATTTGAATCGAAATTTCGATTATCACGCGGAAATTTGAACCCAAAACGAATACAGTATATACATTCAAGAAGGTCAAAATAGTTTTATTTAAATATAGTTTTTGTAATTGTTTGTAAATATTGACGCTCTGTATTATTATGAAATCAACTTTTGCTTGTCTTTTTAGTGTCTTTGTAAGGACTACCAGATAGTCGAAGAGTCGAGGTCGTTTTACTATTTTCAAATATTAAAAACAATTTGGCAATATTAACGGGGAATATTGTTTTCCAAGCAAGAAACAATTTTATTAAACTATAACTTTACCTTATTGCATAAAAAAAGTGTCGAGAAAATACAATTATGTTTTAAAAATGGAATCTGTATAGTTATCTTATTTACTTATATCCCAACAGTCAGTTCACATCTCTATTTACCGTTTCAACCAAGAAAAAAAACCAAGAAAATCCTTCTGTTCCAAGACAAAACCTATATCCGACCAGAAAACAATTCAAATAAAGCCACGAACCGCAAAGGACAATCCTCTCGATCCTCCGAATCCACAAATCCAAAATCCCCGATCCCGTCCCCTTTAATCCCCCGCGTCGCGCCTGGATTGAAATTCCGAGCTGCGAAGTAAGTGCTCGCGGTGCGAGTCGCAAGATTACGCGGCGCGCACACCGCAAGAGATCGATCAATCGGCCGATACGTGCGTCGAATGGAAATCGTTTGCGTCAATGCGCGCGGCGCACCGACTACGTACCGCGACGGCTTGAAAAATTGAACTAACTCGCGGAACGGCAAGTATAACCGCAAGTACAAGTGTCTTGGGTTATTGCTCGGCACGATTTATTGCTCGTTCGTTTAGGTAATGGAAGTGAGCTAGTTTAGCTTGGAATTGTGACAAGTGGGGCATGAGCGTGAATGATTGAGGGATTCGACGAGGTTTTTAACATTTTTTTTTACATTTCGGGTGTAGTTGCATAATGTAAGTAATTTAAAACAATTGTTTTTGAATATAAGTGTAATTTAAGATCCACTTAGCAATTGTGGATAATCATGTAATTATTGATTGTTTACTGGCGGTATATTATGCGCATATGATACGTATAGTAGTTTCTTGAAGATTCCATCAGTCGGTAATATAGTTACGAAACTTATATTTTGCTTTGCCATCACATCCGGCCTTGCGGGTCTTGCCAGCCTTGCCTTCTTAGCCACAGCAGTACTTCTTATTTTAACATGTAGATGTCGGTACTATTCATTTTTAAAAGTTTAAATGTCAAATTGAAGTACTTGGCGTTAAGTATCGCTCTGTATAAAAAGTATTTTTTATGATCTCAAATTATAAAATATTTTGAAAATTAAATGTTCATAGATATTTTATCTGACATAAGTATAATAAACATCATCAATCGTAAGTTGTGATAAAGTTACATTTTATGTGCAACCGTGCAAAATTGCATTATATAAAAAGATATTATATTGATTAATGGACACTCCAACGTCTAGTATTTCAAAATTCCTTGCAATTACATACAAAATTAATACTTTCTAAAAAAATCTATTTAAAAAAATTTCCTAAAAAAAAATAGAATGCCTTTAACATATTAAAATAAATATTATACCGACGCATAAAAACTTAATCTGCGTAACGTTCTATTATACAGAACTAGAATTCGCACATCAATTCTCAGAAAGTCAAAGAATATTGACCAAATAAATTACAAACCCATTCGGTATCGTTACTCAGCAAAAGCGTTGTAGAGTCCACAAACCCATATGTGACTCCCCGATCAGAATCATCCCAAAGCACTCAAAACCGCTAATCAATCCAGTCTAAATCTAAAATTAAATTTTCCCCGCCGCCAGCCAGCCGTTACATAATATCAGTCGCGCAAATAAACCTCCTTGTGTGTACACTCCGCCATATTAATTTCATTATATATCCCCGACGCGTGAATTCGAAATCGCGATCGCACCGGTAGCCCGCACAGTTTTCACGCTTGCCCGAACGCACGTGTCGAATATATTTCGGTGCATATAGCGCGCCAAGGTGATAAGGCGCGCGCTCACGTGGTCTTATCGCCGCCGCGGAATCTCTCGAGTGAGTCCACTGTTTTTACAGGCGGCTCATGTGATGGGAGAGATAATGAGGCGCGACGATCACAAGGGCGCCTCCTGTAACGTCGATTTATCAGCGCGGTATATAACGCGGCTGAAGGCGGCTAATTTATTAATGCGCCGAACGAGCTGGAAAGCTACGGATTCCGCAGATAAGCGGAGAGACGTGGATGATGAGATTTCGGGGTGAGACAATGACCCCGAGCAGAGATGAAGGCTCGTCTAATCGGGGACGGGTTATGTCATCGGCGCTGAGGCGAAAGCGTTATCGGCCCGGTTGAGGTTCATTGCGGGTGGAGTTGATGGAACGATGCGTTTTGGGGGAAAGGTTCGGCCAAGAAATTATTGAGAAACTCCGGCACGTGGAGCCGATTTTTACTGCTTTATTGCACTTATCGATGATTAACTGTTTACATTTTAATGAATGAACATTCAAAAAGTAACGTAAATGACGATGAACCGTTAATGTTTTCTGTAAATATATTTTTTTTTTTTACTTTTGTTAGCCTTTCATTACTTGAATACTTTATTTATTTACACAATAACCGCTACTTTTCAGATGACATGGTAATATCAAAAACGTAAAATACTAATAAAAGAAGATATTAATAAAGCAATATTGCTATAGATTTTATTGCAAATGGACATACTGATTGATAATAAAGCAGTAAACGCTTCTCAAACATTGGCATTGTTATACTTAATTAAATTAACTGACAAATTAACAAGACCTGCTTATCTCCGTTTTTAACAATTTCGCTGCTCACAAATTCACGCCTCAAAATTTATCTAGATACAACTTTCGCAATCGAAAAGCAAACGAAGTGCAACCAAATTTGCCAAAAGTTTCAAATTTTCCGCCAAAGACCCTCTCCTCATTTTCACTTTCCCTTTCCCAGAATCGAACACCCTCCTTCGCGCAATTTTGTCAAACAAACCACTCGTAAAGCACGTCGATCCGTCAGCGCCGTCAAATCGTATACGTTACTCGCGCAAATTGAAAGCCGCGCGCGCAAAACCGGTGGGTGGGCCCGCGCCGCGGATATAGTTCGAGTCTACGGCGAATTGCCGCGCGCCCCTATAATTATCCGCAGTGTGGTGCCAAGTGTCCAGGTGTCTGCCGGCGATTAGGACTGTGCCTGATGGTGTGTTGCGCGCCGAGACCTTTCGGGTGACAGCGATGACTAATGAAAAACGGGGCCAGACCTTGCAGATGTTGCGCGCGCACTTTAGCCGGCGGGGCTCATCTTCTTTTCGCCTTGGGTTCTAGGGAAATCTCGTATTATCTTGGGGGGTTTCCCGTGGGTTTTCAGGAGATTTCGGTTTGGGAGAAGTAACGAGCAACGAAAGTGGCACAAATTCGAAGGGGACGTGATTTTTGGAGGTATATAACGTTTTTTCATTTATTGAAATTTTTGCAAAACTTATATGTTGAATCCTTTAGGTATAGTCTAATACATTGACACTTTATAGGTGACTCGACAATTTTCTTTTCTTTTCTAAATAACTAATACGTGAAAAATAAAATACCAAATAATTGAAAATAGAAAATACTTCAAAATCGTTTACTGGCATTCCTTCAGTACTTACCGTTTTTAATAACAATATATTAGCCTGATCTCAAACCGATCTCTCGCTTCTTAAATAAATCATTGAATCATTCTTCAAAACCCGCAACCTCGATCATCCAAGGCTCGCATCAGCTTGAAAGCACTCGTCCAAACCCCCTCTCTCCCCCTGCAGTTCCGAGATAAGGGCACTTGCAAAAAGAAAAAACTGCCAAACGACCGGCTCTCTCGCCGGTTTCGAAATTGCGCCAAAAGTGCACACGTGCCCCGAAAAAAAAAACAGAACGGCTCTCCTCCGTCCTTGATTAAGCCTCTTTCCGCGCGTTTTTTACGAGTCCGTAAACGGCGAGCTGCAGCAGCGGCCGCAGGTGGCGCCCGCATTCGCGGCGAAAAAATCTGCAGCGGCAGCCAGCCGCGCGCGCGCACGCGGGGATTATTAGTCGCGAGCCATCCTGACAGGTGAGAGCGCGAGCGGGCCTCTTTTTGCCCCGCTGATTGCAGGCGCGCGCGAGTCCGAGCTATTTATAGGTGCTTAAATAAATCTCGGGACGGCGGTGCGGCGCGGCGCGTGCGCCGCATTAAAGGATATTGCTTTCGGAGGAACACCTGCCCGCAGAAGAGCAGTCGAGGAGACTGGAGAACAGTTATGAGTGGGATGTGCTGCTGGTGGCGCATGGACGCGGGCCTTTGTTTTTAAAGGGAGCCGGGATTCGGGCGGACGATGATGATGCTTGCGTTTTTGGGTATAGGAAGGATATCGACTTTGCCGGGATGATTGAGAGTTTTCAGTTTTTTTTTTTTTTTTTTTCTCAAAAGAACTTTTTACACGTGTTTCTCCGATTTCAAACGAAATTTTAGTACGAGTAAAATAATCTTTTATTGTATTATTTTTTAGAAAATATTTATTTTTCAATCTTTGGCGAGGTATAATTCCACAATACAAATATCATAAATCGCAATAATATGGTTACATTCCGAAGAGTGTACAAAATAACTTTACTACTTCTTAAGCTTCCTCGTTTATTGTTATTGTTTTCACAAGTTATCTATGTAGGAAACAAAATAAGTTTATTTAGAGTACGAAAATGATGAAATTTAAATAAGTATCATTAATTTATATTTCCATGCAAATAACGTCTGGCTGAAATCTAAGGAAAGTCTAGCTTAAAAAGTCGAGCAAAAATTTAGGCCACTATTTAATTTCAAACTTTTTCCCTAAATAGATCATAAAATCTTGCAAATAGTCTAAGAAAAAATGTCGGTAAAATTTGAAAATTTACGGCTAGGTGGCAAATTTTCAAATGAGATAATAATGAGAATCGATAAAGAAGTCAAAAAGGGAGCAAAAAATGGTGTTTGGCCTAATGCTGAATTGCCGGTCTTTGATCTCTTTGAAAAGTGCAAACGTATTTGTGATCAATTACCCAGAGATATTTCAATTAAAATGAGTGAATCTGAAGGAATTGACTAGTTTAAATATTATTATAAAGAATATAAAAGTTCATGGTTCAAAGATTATTCAGATTTACCTAGGGAAGCTACTGTCTCAATTCATCGTATTAGAAACAATCACTCATATTTGAATTGCTCTCTTTTTAAATTTAATTTAGTTGACTCTAAGTCTTTTGTAAATAAAAATGTGGTTGTGAAGAAGACAGCGGTGAACATATATTTTGGCAATGTCATTTATACGATGAGCAGACCCGTGAGAAAAAAAAATGTGTATACATAATAATAATCATAGAAAGAAGATGTACGTTGCACACAGACACTTCAACAAGAGAGGACTCGAGCGCGAATGTGACATTGTTCCCGATATTCTATAATGTCCCATTATTTGGAAAGAGAAAGCTTCGACAAGTGTTTCGCCGTAGCAGAAAAACAATCAGTTGCTGTTACGTAGGCCGCGTCGCGGAGATCGTATAAAGGATCTTCCGTGGGCGCCGATTTCCCTCAGCTAATTATAGAACAATCGATAATACGAGGGCTCGGGGTGGGTCGAACACAGAGTACACAGAGTACACTCTCATGACAACGCTTTTTTTTTTAATTTAGCTAATTCTGTTCTTAATATTTAAAAAGATGAAAATATCTCCCCGAGTAACGGAATGTTTAACTTTATTTCTCCGTCGTTTTTTGTATTAATTGTCTTTGAGATCTTGAAGCGTTCGAATTACGAATTTTTTGTTAATAAAAGTTAATTTAAAAGCAAAGAAAAGTCTTGTTCTTTTAACAGGCATCGAGAAGTGAACGTAACATTTCTCGCACAGACTTAAAAAAATGAAATATGGATACTAACAGTATTGGATTATCTATTGGTTGCACAGTGAATTTTCTTTGGCCTCAGGAAACTCCAAATGCAAATCTATTTTCGGGGTTAAAAAAAAAAAAAAAAAAAAATTATTTGGTAAGTTTTCAATTAAGCCTGAGATAGTGGCAGACTTCGCTCAGATTAAATCAGACTTTGCCCAGGCTAATATTTTTACACTGGTATGCACATGTCGAGAAACTTTTCATCATTGTCAGAAATGAGTAATGGAGTAATAAAATGAATTTGACATTTACCTTTTAATGGCAAATAAATATTTATTTTACAATGCTACTCAAATGTATGTTTAAGCAAATATATGCGCGATAATAAATTTTTTGAATGTAATCATTTTTTTTATTTATGCTCCAAATATTGCAAACACCTTTTTCTTTCTCAGAATGAACGTTTACTATTTAATACTGTACGATTTTTAATTAAAAAAAAAATTTCTAATAAATATTAAAATTTTTTATGGCCTTTTCTTAAAATCATCATAATTGTTTATACAGTTTCAAAAAATGATGCAAATTTTTGCAAACAAATACCATTTGCTGCTGGGTTATCTTTTTTTTAACTTATCTTCAACTTAATAAGCTTATTTAGATTTTCGTCAGCGATAAAATTTTATTGGGTAAAAGCTGCCATACATTCGTAGCACGAGATGGTCGCGAAGAAAACTAATATTGATGCTTACAATCGACAAACGCGAAACGTAACAAAAATACTATCTGAAATTAACATTTCTGCTCTCTTAAGATTCTTCGCCGCATTTTTCCAGACTGATGGGCTCGCTAAATTTCTTTTAATTAAACTTCGTCTGCAGTAAAGGCGAATTTACGGTAACGCGGCAACATTTCGTAACGAGCTGAAAACGCCTCTCCGTTTGAAAGACAACGTAACAGCTCGGAAATCCTGGCAATCGAGCTTTCTCAGAAATCCTGTTTCCAGAGTGGAAATTAATATGGCCGCGCCGCCGCGTTTCCGAGATCTCTCGCCGATAATTTGCTTTAATATCAATTCGCTCGTTTTCATTAAAGCGGCGCGCCGCGCGTAACTATTTTTACGCGATGACATTGCCGTTCTCCACACCTGCGCACGAGCAGTGTGTCCCTTTTTTTTGCGTTGAGAATGCAAGTGCCGTGACTGATAATGCAGAAGCCGATTGGCGGAGGAGAGCAAGGCTCAAGGCGAGGCTTCGAATGGATTTTTGAGGGAACGGAGAAGAAGGGTTCCTGTGAAAGTTTTACTGGGGAAAAAAATTAAATCGCTGAATTTGACTTTGACTTGACTGTATATTTTTGCAATACAAGGATAATTAGGTAAAATTTAAACGAAAATTCAACATTGATAAACTGTCGTGTACAAAATAATTTTCTGATTCAATTTAATCTTGTCAAAATGTGTCACTGTCATTGTACAGAAACTCGGCTAAAACTGTGTGAGTATATATAGCTGCTGAGATTCCATAACTATACCCTTAAGCAACTATAAGGAATGGTGTCCTTGTAAAGTTAAAAATAATTTTTGAAAGTAGCAATTGAAGACTATTTAATTTATAAATTCACCAAATAATTGGCATTGTACATGAGCAATAAAATATTTTGCATTCAAAACTGTACGCATATATTGATAAAATACGTTTTATATATTGCTTAAATTGTCTCAAACACCAGAAATCCGAAGGCATCAAAATTTTTACCCAACCGTACTCCAAAATGCAAACAATGTATAACAGACTGACTCGCTCAAAGCCGCTTTCCAATGGGAAAAGGCATATTTTTATTTTCCATTGTACTCGCTCTCCCCATCCCTCCTTCCCCGTCCCAACTTTTCATCACGAAAAATCAATCCACAAAGAAAACAGTGCCTCCTCGCGGGGCCGCGTACACAGCGAAACTAAACCACCCCAGAGGTCGAAAAAAAAAAGTGATTCCCCCCCAAAGAAAAATCAAAGAAAAAATGTAGAACAGACGAGCGGGCAGGTGAAAATAAGCGGCAGTTCGCGAGGAGTCAATGGGTGTCCACCGCGTAATCCAGCTGCGCGTCGAGGCGCGCGTGCGACCGCAGGCGCGACGCGTCGCCTGATTAATCGTCGATCGACTTTTCACGCGATTTCGAAACTGCTCGGTGACAAATGAAGGAGACGGACCGACCTCCGCCGCGGCTCCGGCCGACGAGCAACAGGCGTCAAAGTGAGATAAATCGAGCGGCCCGACGAGCCTCTCGGCCCTTTTGTCGTTTTCGAAATTTTCCGGGTGCCGGGTCAAGTGCGCGGCACGAGTGCTTTTTGTTGTACGGCGGCGGCGCTCTGAGGGGTCGAGAGGGTGACTGTGGGGGTTGGCTGCTGCGCATTTGAATGAGAGAGAGAGAGAGAGAGAGAGAGAGAGTGCCGCCGGTGTACTTGGCTACCGACTACGTAACGCCTCGGGCCGACTAGGTGGCTTTCGAGAGTGCAGATGGTCGAGCCGCTCGCTGAATGACTGGCTCGTTTGTTGGATAAACAATGGTTTGTAAACAATGGGAGGCGTGAGAGGGCAGCGCAGTCTGTCGGGGAGGGTGGTGCTTAAGGTTAAGGGCTTTTTGTGCAATAAGTTGTGCAGTAAGTCTTGAAAATTGATCCGCTTTGTAATGTGTTAAAATCTAGGTAAGGTTTGTCTTATCTTTTTTATCTTTGTATTATCATTTGACCAAAAATTTTTGCAGCAAAAGTTTTTATTAAATAAGCATTTGAAATCGATTGATCGATCTGCATTCGCATCTAAAAATAATGAACCAATGCAGGATGCTCTGCTGCGTCACTGAAACATCAAAGACAGATGCGTCAATATTCTCGTAAAAGCAACTCAATTCGAGCATACTCGCGAAGCTTCATTTAAAAAAAATACATTATCTTGAGCTAAAAGTATATAAATTGAAACCTGTATTTATTTTATTTCGTTTATTTCACACGGCTTCCCTGCACACTCGGTCACCAAACCATCATCCGGCAAAACGATCGCAAGCGCGTGAAAGCCTGCGCAAACGCCGAAAAACAGCCAGCTCCGCTCCTCGGCGCGCGGCGCACAATGCACCAACGCGGGCTGCCTCCCCTCCTTCCTTCCGGCTTTTTTTTTTCGTGAAAGACACAAAGTAAGAAGGTCAGAGGCGGAATAAATCATATAATGCGCGCACGTGCAGCACGCGCTGCACAATGCGCGGAAATCCCTCGGGTCCTCCGAGGCGAAGACGCGCATGCGCAACACCCGCCGACTGTCCTTGAAGGAGCCGAGCCGAGGAGGCGCGTTCTTACGTATATTATATAGCGGCTCCGCGAATTTTCGGTTGTGTGGGTAAGCCGGCCGCGTCGACGCGCTGTACGCAGACATTACGTACTCTCGACTCGGGCAAGAGGTGCAAAAAGAGCGAGCACAAAGGTATAATGGCGTGCTCGATGGAAAGCGACGAGGTTCGAGGTTTCGTTGGGTGTCGCCGGTTGGTTTTGGGGTGGTCTTTTGTCATTTTTCAGGCTGTGCGTGCTTTTACGTAAACTGTGGGTAAATTTTTTTTTTTCAAATATTTGCGGATGGAAACGTGAAATAGATAATTTTGGCTTTTGATCGAGGGAGCTTTTTTTAATGCGCGTTCAAAGCAGAAGTACGAAGCACGACGAATATCGAGTAACGGGTTTTAGTTTTAGCAATGGAGAAGCGCAAAAGTTTGTTAATCCATGAATTTCGTACTGAAAATCCACGAGTTATGCGCTCGCAGTAACTTGTACCAATAAAACTTGAAAGCAACTGTCTGGAATAACCGAGTGATTCATCCCGAATCTACAGCGCGCATTTAAAAACTACGAACTTTCTTTATCCCAAAAAACGGCGCTTTATATGTTAAACGGGCTATTCGCAGTCGCAACTGCGCAAGCACAAGTCACCCCAGCGAGAGGAGCTGCATTACGCCCGCTTACGTACCCCGGGAAAGCTCGAGCAAAAAAAGAAGCGAGCCCCCGTCAATTTCTCGAAGCGATCGGCGCATGAATATTCAGCCGAAGCAATACAACTGCATCTGACGGCAATAAAAGTCTGCCGCGCCGTGGCTTTACATCTCACGCGCATCCCGCATTCGAATTCTCTCCGCCACGTGCTGTATATAGTACGTATCTACTACGCTCCACGCGTCCCTTTGTACTGTCTTTTTTTTTATTTGTTTCGCTCGGCGACTTTCCGCTTGTGCGTGCGACGCTCGAAAAAGAAAAGGGGTTACGGAATCTGCCGCTCTTGCCGCGGCCGGGGCAACAGTTGGCGTATGTATGCTTCGGGGGCGATTCATACCGAAAAACCGCAGGCGGTAATTGGCCGCCTCCTCCTCTCTGCCGCTGAGCGCGAGCCGGAAGCTCGGAGGAAGCGCCCTTTGCTCTTCTCTCGAGGCTCCTTTTTTTTTCTTCTTTTTTTTCTCTCCGTCTGGCTCTTCTTCTCCGATGCGTGCCCTTTTTTTCGACGAATTTTTGTTTGTAAACACGGGGATGTCGATGCACTTGTGATTAATTGCGTGAGTGGCTGGTTGCGAGTGAAATATGACATTTAAATTGCAGAGTATTTAGAATGCGCGAGGGAGAGTGTTTCATTGTGGGTATTTAAGAGTACAGTTCGCTAACGAAGGGAGAAATGAAATTATTATAGCGATCCATTAATATTTATATGTTGAATTTATTTGGAATAAGTATTATATATGTAATAAATTCAGGTAGATTTTTGTTTCCGTATGATTTTCTTTAAAGACAAGTAATTAAGTACGTAAAGCCGTAAAAATTTACGTAAATATATTCAAATGAGAATATCTTACAGGTGCAAAAATGCAAATTTTATGAAAACTTCTCGACTTTATTATCTTAAATGATTCATGACGTTTTTTAATAAAGTGAATTAATTTAATAAAGTGAACAAGTTTTAAATGCTGCGAGTAAAATTTAATTGCGCAGTTATTAAAGAAAATGAGACTTAATAAAAGCGATAGCTTCGATAAAAAAAAAGTCAAAGATTTTAGCCAATTCCTGGCACATTCCGCGTTAATAAATAAGAACCGGATATTCGAAGAGGTAAAAAGTGATTCGAAGGAGAACATCGACTGATCCGATAAATTAAACGATTTACAGTCCCAAAATAAATACACGTTTTATCCCCCGACCAAGTTTCCAAACTCGCCGCAGAAGCGAAACACGAACGATGCACAAAAAGGCCCGAACACCAGCTCCTAAGCACAATGTAACTAATGATATTCCTTTCAAATACGATGTCAATGCCGAGATTTCACGCCCGAGGGCTTTGTCGCGCGGCGTCCGGAAGAAAAAAAAGTTAAATAAATTTGTCAGTAAACGATCACACCTCTGACTGCGCGCGCGCCCATATACTTAATGGCGGCTCATTTCTCATACTCGGCCCCGAGGAGTAGCGGTCTCCGCCTGGCGCTCCGCGTAAGTAATCGATTGGATCGGATGTACATTTGTCGTCGCGCGTGAAATCGCGCCCGGGGAGGGGAAAAGCGGAAGAAAAGCCGGGAGACCCTCCTTTGGCGCGCAATGCGCGCACTTAGGGTGTACGTGCACCGGGAGCGAGTATGTACACGCTCGGCTGATCGTAAATTAAGTATTGAATGAGCCGCCTTTTTCTTCTCCTTTCTGGGAGATAACGAATTTCACTCGAGCTTTTGTGATGCTTCTGACAATGGGGCTTTTTTGTTGATGCAGTTGGGGAGCTTGGGCGAGACGCGAAGATTTTTGTATGAAGTTTTTATTGAAAATCGGCCCTTTGAGGCTCGAGACTGAAAAGGTGAGATAGAGAGAAGGAGAAAAGTGCAAGAAATTGCAGTGTTCTAAAATCTTTTTGAGCAACTCTCCGCGGAGAAAATGTAGTTTTAGGTTTCATTGCAGTTCGGCGCAATTTTATAACATTACGAAAATTCCTTTATATTAAAAAGTCCAATTCCTGTAGTAAAGTCGTAAAACTCTGTTACTATTTTATTTTAAATGTTAAAACGGAAGAATAAATCAACAAATTAATTAAAAGCATTCCAGTATTTTGACTACATTTCCACAAAACTTCTCTCGGATCGACTTTTTTTAACAAAATCGCTATATAAAACTTTTTGAAATAGTAGAAGTAGCTCTTTTGAATTTATAAATACTTACCGGCAGCTAAAATGAAAATTTCGAAATTCTGATAATTAAATTCACTAGTAAAGCTCATTAAATATTTCGCATAATTTATACATCTGCATTTCAAGCATAACCGTCTTACTTCAAATTCCCCATCAAACTCCCCTTTCCATTTCTCTCGACTGCTTCTCGCTTTACCGCGGCGTGCAGAAAAGCTCGACAACTCCAGCAATACTTGTCATCTCGAGGCACGTGTACGCGAGCAAGAAAACCCCTGAAAACCCGTCGTATATACGAATCCGCTCTCTCTCCGCTTTTTTAGCTGTTGATTTTCCCTTTGCGGGCCGCGCGTCGAAAAAAGGGGGACAGAAGGCTTAAACCTTTGCTCCTCCTAAGAAGCATCGAGCGAGAGTAAGAGAGAGAGAGAGAGAGAGAGAGAGAGGCGCATCGACGCAGCTGTCGGCCTTAGCACCTGCCTCTGGCCCGCTCTTTTCGCGATCAATCCGGAGGAGCGTGCAGCCGTTCAGTGGGACGGCATTATGCGCGCATGTTTAAGGCGGCTTGTAATTCGGCCGCCTGTCCTTCGAGGTCTGCTTTCCTTCCTATACATATCCTCCGGCTCCGCGATTGAATTCATTAAGTGCGCGAGGAGGAGCGAGAGGGGGATCGGGATACGATTTTCGAGATTTTATTGCGGCGACGGACGGCTTTGTGCTTATATATATATATAAGCGACGCTCGAGCGCGATGCGGAGGGACGCGTCGGCTCGTAACTCGCGAGGATATCGTAAATGAATTAATAATGCTGTCCTTTCGAGAGGCTCTTTATGCTCTTCTTTTATGCGGCCTGCTTTATTCTGGAATTTATTCTTACGAAATGAGTGTCGATAAATGTGTGCCATTATATTTTTATATTTTTGACCCAGTTTTAGTTTGATCCAACGCTTTTTTAAATATTTATATAATATATAAGCATACACTTATTTGTATGAAAAAAAATGAATTTGACAGATAAGTTTGAAAATGAGTTATTATACATAGGTTCCAATATAACATTATTAAAATCTTGAGAAGTTGAATATTTTTGAAAAAAAAAAAACTTACAGGTGTACAAGCATATTATATACGAACACTTCATCGAGTGCGTATAAAATTAATGAAATTACATACAAAATTAATCCCTAATTTTCATATCCTAAAATATTTTCCAAAAGAATCCATTATGAATAATTTCGACCATTCAAATAATTTGAATAACCCGGCCAAAGTTTGAACCAACGCGCAAAGACAGATGAGCGAACGATACATAAAATTAAAATCCTAATTTCTAACGTGCGAAGTTCCACCGGTTCCCGAATCCATCAAGATCCCTCCGCCCGATAATAAACGCGCACGAGACAAAAAAAGCCAATAATCGCGGCAAATTTTCGCCGCGGCAAAACGATCATAAATTACGAGAGATACGCGCGAGTGACTTTGATCACTCCCGACAGCCGATAATTTAAGTCCTCCTCGCGCGAACGAATCCCTGGAAACCCTTTGGGCGAGCCTTCCGTCCTTCTTGTGATATAAATCGTTTGCGGCGACTCGCCGAATTAAGACGTCGACTCCTCTGGTTTACAAAAAGTCGCCCGGGAGCGATCTTGATTCGCTGCCCTTTAACGCTCGAATATTGATGAAATTTTTAGTAAATATTTGAGCCAGGTGTAGATGGAGCCGCTGATTTTGTCGAATGACCACCGGGTTTTATATATACGAAATTGTGAACTTTTTATTACGTTTACGCGGAAAAAATCTTATGGTTTCCTGGAATACGTTATAAAAGTGTGTTATAAGACGAGACGGATCCTTGTGTATTCGATACAAGTTGTTTTATCGACGTTTGTAAAATACAAAAAATCCATTATAATAAAACCAGCTATAACAGTATCCATCAGGGCCGTCAGCAATAAATCGGCGCTTCAACTTTTTCTCCGTCGAGCAGAAAGCCCTCCGATCGATGCAAGAGAAACAAGAAGATCGCAAGGAGTGCCCCGGAAAAGCTTTAGCATCCTCCGCGCATCCTTAATATTCGGCAAATTGGCTTCCTCCGGCGACCAGCCATACGTGACGCACATTATGCATTTGCCGAAAATCTGCGAACGACGACGACGACGACTACGATGCTTCCTGCGGCCGATGACGAAAATATCGGATGTGCAGGCCGCACAATGCAGTCGCCGCCTAATCGATTCGAGATTTCAGATTCGACTGGTTCCTGCCTGAATTGTTAAAGCCTCGGGTGTATGCATGCAGCCGCTTCCGCAGACGGCTTGGCGATTTCCATGGCTTCGGTTTCTTCTTTTTTTTTTGCACGTTTCGGACTTTTAATGACTTTGCGGTCCTTTTTTTTTACTTTCAATGGGCGACCAGTTGGGATCGTAAAATTCGGTTTTATTTATTTATTTATTTATTTATTTTTTTTCAGTCATTTCAGAATCAATAAAGCTCAAAATTATATTTTATAATTGAAAATCAGGATTCACGTAAGATTATCTTACAACGCCTCAGCACACCTTCTACCATCAAATCTCAAATATTTGCAAGTAACGAGCAAACAGCTACCGATCGACGGCGCACCAGCCTTTATCGAATCAAGGAACTCCATTTTTCCATGCGCATTTTCCGTCTTTCCGCGGAATCCTCCTCGAAATGACGCACGCGCCACCGTAATACAAGGAACGGGTCAGATTTAAAAAACCGTCCCATTTTTCCCGGCGCTCCTCGCACAGAGTCCGTCATTGTGCACCGTCCGGCGATCGCGTCCGAATTTATCGCTGTTCAAACAGATACGTACAACCCCCCCGGCCCCCGTCGGTCGTGCCATAGCTTGCGTAACCCGCATAACACTTCCACGGATAATTCACGTACCAGGTATATAATCCGCGCAGCCTCGGTCGCTCGAACATTGCGAGCATTGTCGATCGGGAGGAGGAATCGAGCGCGTATTGGCGCGGGTAAATATTGGCCGACGAGAGCTGGCTATCGGTCATTCCGCTGAAAACCGGATGTGCCGCTCTCGCGTGAAAATGTATTAGAGTGTGCACTTACGGCCAGGCGCTTGTACAAGGCGCCGTTGTTGAAGGAGCGAGGACGCTGTGACGTGGTTTTTTTTAAGAGGCGAGATGTGTGGCGCGTGCTGTTTGCTCTTGCTTTGAATGTCAAAGGTCTCCGTGAATGGACTGTGAGCGAGGTTTCGCTAGACAGTCCGTCAGCTCTGCTGGCAGTGTGAAAACGTTGGCTCTGAATGGATTTTTAAAGAAACTGCGACTTCTGCTTGACTCTTGCGGGATTGACGTTACCGATTTATGTAAATCGATGGCGGTTGAAAACTATACGAATATCGTTATAAAATCCGCTAAAATGTACGCGAGACCCGTGCAATCTGCCTACAGAATACAAACCGCGACGATTGAATCTATATTTAAAAAGAAATCAGTTACCCGCATTGTTAAGCCAACCGCTAATACCCGGTTCCTAGCCTCTCGCCTTGAAAAGTATGCAAAACCCACGGGAAAGAAAGGTGGAACGCTGCATCCTCCCGAAAATTACCCCCAACAACATATATCGCGGCGCGCAACGGATGTTATTGAAAACAAGGTTACTCGAGTGCAAAGGACAACGGCACATCGGAGAAGCGCGCAGGAACGTTGTACTACAAAATGTAGCACAAAGGGCCCTTTGTCCGCGCATGCGTCCGCCAAAAAACCGCAGCGACATCACGCGATATTTCGCCGCTTCTCCGAAGACGTCGGCCGCCGCTACCTCCTCCCCCTCTTGGACCTCCTTCGAAATCAAAACAAGAGTCGGCCCCAGTCGGCAGGTGTTGCGCCGGAACAAGAAAAACACGAGAGGAAGAGAGAGAGAGAGAGAGAGAGAGAGAGAGGAACGCGAAAATCGGAGGTTCGCGATCTCTCCGGGCGATAATGGCGGGCCGACGCGTGCCAGCTGGTGAACTGCAGCGGCTGATCCTCTCTCCCTCCCTCCCACCCCGCTTGTCTTTATATACATGATCTCGAGTACTGGGCTCCTCTTGCCTTTTCTTTTGGGGCCGGGGAGTCTTTATTTGGGGGCCCCGCGGGCAGAAAAAACAACAAAGCCCAAGACGCCGCCCGACGAGGAGGAAGGGAAGGTTAGGTTGGCCTGCGTGTCCGGCGGCCGTTTTAAAAATAGCGCCCTTTTTCGCCCTTCGGAAAGGTGGACTGACGCTACTACGCGTCTCTCTAGTTAGTGGAGTACCTCGGCTTTTATTGCCCGGCGCTGTCACATAATTTACTGGCAGGTTTTACGATCGCATAATTTGGACTTTTAAATAGTAGCGTTAATGTCTAATGTAGCTGCATTAATTTTTAATGAGGTACCATTTTATTTTTAAAGAAGCAATTTAATGTTAATAGTGTCGACGTTTGATCAATTGGGTATTATAGTTTTTTGTCATTATACTCTCATTAGATTGACGCTTCTTATTACAAATATATAATTCTGTTACCCCTAGTGGGTACATGTAGTGGATATTTGAAAGCTAAACATGATCATTCATCATCAACTACCACCTGTTGCACCTTCGAGATTGATTATATTTTGAATCTCACACTTGAAGTATTTTTAATTTAAAACCTCTTTTAAACGCTTCGATATATTTCAGTTAAATCTGCATTTATATATCAATTGCAGCTGGGATTGAAAAAATCTGTCATATACAAACTTCAAAGGCACCAAAATAATTTTTGAAAAATTGACCATTTTTAAACAAAAGTATTTTTCTACGTACATAAATATTTCATAACTCTATATACTCGTTACATTTAATTAAGCTTTAAAAACTATACCACATTTTTCTAAATCACACGTTACATGCAAAGGTTCTCCAAAGCCCGTTTAAATTACAACACGAGACAAAAATCAGTGCCCGGTCGGCGGATAGAGGTCGCCGAGAAAAAAGCGCCTCCGCGCAAATGATCTAAATAAAAAGTTGCGCAACGCGCCAAAGCCGTAAAAGCTCGAGAGCCGAAAAACCGCGCGCCTCCGGGCCGCGTCGACAAATCGGGGCCCTTATACAGAGAGAAGCGGAGCAGGCCGCGAGTACAGTCCCCTAGCGGTGAGCAGCGATGCAGGCCGCCGATAATAACACGGCTCTCCGGCGGGCTCTCGCTCGCGCCGCGTTCGCGCATGCCAGCTGGTAAAATCCCCTCGACTTGTGCTCTCCTTCTTCGCTCTGCAGGTATACACCTATATAATACAAGTACATTTTGCGCCTGCGCCTCGTCGCAATCTCTCGCGAAGGCAGATGGGGCCCTCCTCCCCTTCGAGGGGCCGGTGGTGCGCTCTCTCTCTCTCGCGAGAGTCCTTTCTTTACTGTTATTTTACTGCCGGGGCGCACTCGCGCACTTAGCCCCGGATAATGCCGCGGCGGCGGCGGCGGCGGCGATTCTTATTATCCGAGAGCGGAGCGCAGCGGGAAAATCTGGGATTTAATGTCTCAGTCCCGGGGAGCGACGCGCGCGCGCGCGGGCACTGCGCTCTTCAGGTTAACTGCACTGCGGCGCGGCGGCACGCGCTCCTTTATTTTCGCTATTGATGCGCAAGACGCGCGGCTATTGTTATCGAGCGTTCGATTGTAAGGGCTGGGCTTCTTGTGGGTCGCGAGATGTTTAGGAGAAATTTTATGTGAGTTTACTCTAGTTTTAACGGGAGGTACATGACGGGAATACGGAGCACGACGTATATTTATTGGATTTTGTTAAGATTAAAAGATGAGGGAATTTATGGAGAGATATAATTAATTTAATAAGAAAAGCAATATATTGTACCCTATAAAAGGCCTGCATGTTTATAAGATTTTGTAAACGAATTTTCAACAAAAGGTTACTTAATTGTAGTCCTTTAATATAAATCAGTGACTTACATACATTTTAATTATGTAAAAATACATAAATAGAATAATAATCGTTTCCAACTATTGATTCTTAATGCGTAAGTCAAGTGGCAACGACATTGTCATATTAACCTTATTACGATCATAAAATATTAAGCCGATCGCCCATCTTGAAAAGAAGAATACACGAAATTCCCGCAAGAAACCCGAAAAGAGTAATAAAAATACTCCATTACCGAGCTCTAAAAACGACGCCGTCTTTGTGCATTTATCGCTCGCTCGTACTTTACCGAAACGGCGCCCAGTCATTGTCCCTCTCTCCCGACAGCCGCCGTGTGTCCCATAAATCGCGGTAACGGCGCGCGTCTAACCTGCCGGTGGGTCCGCGTCGCACCTCGCTCCCGAAGCCTCAATTAAAAAAGCCGGAACTGCCGCTTAGCGCACTCGTGACACACATTTCGCTACCCACTTAATCCCCCGATCGCCCTTCGAACGAGCCATCAAAAATTCGAGGCTCCGACGATCCCCGCGCGTATATCCCCTCTCGCGCGCGGGGCATAATGCTAAATAAATTACGCGTTTACACAGAAAGCCGGGGAGCCGCGAAAAAACGCCGGCATTGTGCCTCAGCCCCCGGCGTCCTTACGAGGAAGCGGCACCGCGTAAATCAGAGTCTTTAGGCGCGTTTAGCGCCTGCGCGAGCAGCTCTTCCTTGCGTTTATTGAACGGATAAGTCCCTCTTAACGATTGGGTTTTTCGGGGCGCAAACTGGTTCAAGGCGCGCGCCGCCTTTTTCTCGGAGGGCTTTGTGAGGCAGAATGGGATTTTCGGCCAGAAGGGCTTTTAATTTTCAGGCGGGACAATTATCGCGTAATAAGAGGTGCGAGCCAGGATGCCCGGGCCCTTTTTTTTTTGCTTCTTTCTTCTTTTTTTTTCGGTCGTTAAGACGCCGCGAGACAATGTGTATACAAAGTGTCTGCGGTGAATTTGCATTGTGCATAAATGGCGACTTGATGATGTGCTTTAATGTTCCTTGGTATTATTAAAAAAAAAGAGCCTTAATTATAAAGATAATTTTAAAATTGCATATTACGTGTTTTTTATCCGCAAAGAAAGTATATACTTATGTAGTCATTTAATTGTTCTTTGTATTTTTTATCTCGCTAAAAATTTCTTAAATAACAAGCCTTTTGTAATAAACTATTTTTTAAAATTTAATTTTTTTTTTTTTTTGTTCTCGTTCCCTCGTTCATCGAGGGTAAAATTATATCACAAAATTTATATTGAATCAAAAAAGCAGGACCATGTTTTTATTCAACTATAATAAAAGTCTCCTTACTTATAAAATACCAATCCAAAATTTCGCACACCGCGCATCATCCAAGCCGTGAATCTTAACCGCGCCCGAAAAAATTTCGAAAAGCTCCCGAAAATAGCAGTCCCAAAGAACAACTCGAGCGTGAGAGACATTTTTCGAAAGCACACATGGAACAGTCATTCGAGCCTGATAAATGTGAGATGCATAAAAAAAAAGAAGCCGAGAACCTTGAAAAGCCCCGAAACAGTCCCTTCGCCGTCCCGAATCAAAGCACACGCGAGCGGTAGATTAACCTTCCCGCCGACGACACCACGCTGAGAGTGGGCCCGAAATTTGAATTATTAATATCTCTGTCATTACCGACCCACAGGTGGGTCTTACTCCGCAGCTTCACCTGCTGATGGTCCCCGCGGGCCGAACGTCACCCTTTCTAGATTTTCCCAAAGCTCTCCGGGCGAATTCTCGAAATGAGAATCAATCGAGAAACTAGTTTCCGTCCCCTGGATAATTAGCGGCTCGCCGAGGACAGCGGAGAGGTAGGAGAAGAAGCGCGCGGCAGGTGGGCAGTTGCGCGCAAATTGCCGCACATCCCGAGTCCACATGCTTGCGTCAAAGGATTTTCGAAAATTGCGCCGTCGCCCAATCAGCCGTGGGGCTCCCCTTTTCTTTCGGCCTACCCCGCTTTTTTTTTCTAGAGACGTTCGTGCTGCTTTCTTTGCTGCGGCTTTCGGCGTTTTGTGCGCTCCGTCTTGGTTCCTTGCTTCAAACTAATTGTGTTTTAACAAGCTGCCGGTTTGTTTGCGCGGACAATAACCGGGGGAAGGGAGAAAAGTTTCGGGATCTGACTAATCGAGAGATTAGGGTTCGGCTGGAAGACACCTGGTTTGAAGTCTTTGGTTACTTCGAGGAAAAAGAACTGATTGACTGAAGATTTGTGAGACTGATACGCTTCATTAAAGTTTTTGAGTGATGCATTTTCAAGCTTGTTTAAGAAGTTTAATAAGGTATTATTATTGCTGATTTGAATCGATTTAAATATTTTTAACATCCGCACTTGATACAAGTTAACAATCAATAGTATTTGTATTCCAATAAGCTAAATTTTACTAAAAGTATAATACTAAAAAATGTTGTTCAACATTTATCGTGAATTACAAAACAAGACCTTTTTAAATAAACAAATAAAGCCCTTTAAAAATAAGAAATGGAAAAACATTCCAAGTAATATTACCCTGGAAAAAGTAATCGGTTATCACTTACCATCCCATTTCGATAAATTAAAAATCCCATTAGGCTTTCACGCGAATGCGCCCCCAACTGGTGTCCTCGCGCCAACCGACTCTTTTCTCTTTAAATATACCGTACAGTTTCCCAAGCTCTGCACTTGTCCGCCGTCACGTGTCGGCCAGAACCGGCTCCACCGTCGCTCAATAACGAGCCGTCAGCCTCCCGTGACACTCGGATTCGTCCTTAAAAAAAAAAGCGGGCCTAGACTCTCGCTAGACGCCGCGCTTCCCTCCTCCCAGAAAGTCGGACCTAGCAACAGAGAGAGAGAGCGCGGCAGCCACCAGAAACCATTCTCGCGCCCGGACTAAGCGGCGCGCCGGACACATCCTCCCCCGTTCCAGGAAAGTTCCACCGCGAGATTTATCGGGCGCAACATCTGGGAAAAGTGGGACTTTTCCTCGCGCGGCCTCCGCTGAGAGTGCACATGTGATCAGCTCCGCCTCCTCTATTTTTGAGAAAATTTAAATGGACGCGCGCGCCGCTCTCGTGTTTTCGATCGAGTCGTCCTTTTACGGCT